>JAUTBR010065556.1:0-7500 GCA_032361205.1 Pseudorimula midatlantica
AATAATAATAATAATAATAATAATAATAATAATAATAATAATAATAATAATAATAATAATAATAATACATAATAATAATAATAATAATAATAATAATAATATAATAATAATATTATAAGTAGTATACTTTTAATATTGGAGAGAACTGAATTAATGTAACTTACATATGCAGAAACATATTCCAAAAACACTAATATTCTGTCGATAAGTATTGAAGAATGTATCATTATTAGAGCAACATCTAAAATATTTTTAGAATTCTCGTTTGAATCGATGTTTGACGAAGATCTTGTGAAGGTCTTTGTAGATTTCTCGTGTGTTGTATTAACCGCATCATGCGTACAATTCAGGGTTCTATGCACCCTTTTATATGAAGCTCTCGTATACACTAAGAGACCACAGCGCTCTCGTATCCACCTTATTTGGTGATCACTACGAGGACGTTATGGTCTATTTTTAAGTGGACACGATGGTTGACAGCTTCCGATCTTAACAGTGTAATGTACCATTGAACAAGCTCGTAATTTACTATATACATCGAAAGGGTCTCGGGTCTTTAAGTGCTAGCCCCGTACTCAGAAAACTGTACTCGAGACCTGGTCAAAGCCTCTAAGAATGTCTGGTCTGAGACGGCGATGTTCTTCATGTGTTTCCTGAACATCGGTTTTTGCCATGTGTGATGATGAATGCAAAAGAAAAAGATCCTTTATAAAGAAACCTAACTCAAACTGCAAAGAACCCTCGCCATGTTGGCTACCGCTTGATTTCCGGTGTGGGCAAGCTGTTGGAATCGGTGAACCTCTACGGTAGGGTTCCGTTAGCGCTTCCTTAACCGTACATCGTGATGTTTATAAATGAATACAAAATGTATTAGTAACTCTAGTAAGAGTTATTATATTATAATGCCTACATGCAGGCGACATCGGTGCGGCGATAGTGCAATGCAATCGGTCGATAACACAGTTCCACAGCGGATGCCATATACAAGGTCATTGCAAATTAAGTTTTCGTACTTTATAGCGTATCCCATTGACTCAAAGTATTTCAATTTCCATTTATCACAGAAAGTAGAGAAGTTGATAAAGCCACTAGTCTGTGTCATGCACGCTCCGCTAGTTTCACTCGTCAACTCGATCGCTTAGAATTACATCTCGCGTCGACCCGAGTCCCAGAGTAACACTATTGATCAAGCAGGACTGTTTTCACGTAACGATCGGCAATGTTCTTTATGCGATGTTTCGAGGACGGCGAGTGAAGCGATCCAGGGCTTCCTTCCAATATAAATTCTTCCTTGTGGTTCTTTATGCCTTCCTTTCCCGGTCGTTGCCGTCGTATTCACAGTCGCAGCGCTGTATTGGCGTCGAGGGAGGCGGACGGTGCGCGGTCATGTAATACCTCGAGTCGCTCCAGAACGTCCTAGACTCACGCCAGTAAGCGCATTGCCGAGCTACATGGATATAAATCACTGAGGGAATGTATTCCCAGCTCAAACACCGGCTACGACGTCCGACCACGGCCACGGCGCTACGGGGGCGGTAAAAGGGACTAGTCGGATCAAAGGAGACGTGCGTAAGACAAAGGGAGCTGCGTAGACGTGGTAAGCTCTGGATGGCGCATAATCACTTTAAGTCACTGCTCTTCTCAGAAGGGATGTAGGACTTCATGACCGCGCTCAGTTTGGACGTCTGTTTGTGCCGTGAATTCGCAATAAAAAGCCAGAGAAACGTGGTCCATGCTTGCCCTGTAGGATAGACTGTCCTCTTGTAGGAAGAGAAAGTCAGCACATCCACTGGTAGTTTATCAACAGGACGTGACTGCCGATGATAAGACGATTATATTTTACTCTCCACGTACCGGACTGTACCGAGTTCGTGGGGATTTAATGGTACCTTGTGTTTTCGGAATTTGGGATGGCGAGATTCAATCATTTGTTTAATAATTCGTGATATCATTTACAAATCAATGAAACACAATATAATAACACGTACATTATTATTTTAACCTCTTCATCAATAGCTATATCGTATTATTTAATGTTTCGTTAGATTCCGATATCATGGATGTTTAGTTTGTAATTAATAGTCTAGGAAATTATAATTTTGCAAGTATACTTTTAAAAGCTTGTTGAAAATAAAATTGAAGATATTTTGATTATTTACAATTCTCTTTTGATAGAAATAGACAAATATATGCATATAGAAACACTGACAGTTTCCTATAGCTGACAGTGTCCAAATATAACCACATCAGAAACCGTCTCTCTCAGATATCTCTAAACAGAGCTAACCGTAACATACTATCCAGCTTTATGAAGAGCTAAGCTTAGATTTGATTTTAACTGGATTGGAATATGAGATAGATAGACAATAATAAATGATACTTAGGATGCTTGATATTGATGTCCAAGCAAGTCGATAAATATAGATAAATATACTGAACATCATTGAAAACGCACCGTGGTGATCAAATGAATACCAATATTCTTAATTGATAAATCTTTATATTTAGGCAATGAATCTTTGATTATTGATTGGTTGTATATTAAAACATAAGGAAATTCAATATTCTTCTCGATAAACTTTACCGATAATTTAATAAACGCCGCTTACCGTAAATCACCACCAAAATGCAACGATTTAAGAGTGGCGAAAAAGTACGTAAATTGCAATATTTCGTGACAATTTAGGTAACTGGCATTACTGTCAGCAAACGCCAAGTAAGTGTTAGTGTATTGAGTTGGCGTAGACAACACAGTTACAATACCCGTAATTGACTTACCATTATGTTTGAAGGCTTAATTAAACACACTTTACGAAACAAAATGTTATTGAATTTACTTTCAGTTACAGTATTACAACATTACGTTATGATACACAATCAAACACAAAGTATAATAGATTAAAAGTATAATAGATTAAAAGTATAATAGATTTTAAAATATCTCAATATTAAACCGGTGCGTTTTCAATTATGTTCAGTATAGAAGAATAGATGGATGGTCTCTATCATCCTCGAAACTGCGGCCATTATAATTATTTCATCACTTAACTTCCGCCAAATATTTGACGAAGGTTAAGTGTAGTCATAATTTCCAGGGTTTTTCATTCTCGAATTAGGAGTTCCAACAAATATCTTTTTGTGGAGAAGGAAGTTTAACTCATCCAAACCGATGGTTCATGGATGCAAAATGTAACGTCAGGTAACACTATGTTAACCGTAATGGTATTCATTGGGTCTGCTGCTTGACAGACACCGGTTTTATTTTCTGCCTGTTTAAATCACGACGTCTCTCAACGTCTCCCCAGCACTGTCAAAGCCACTGAGACCCTCACTCGAAGAAGTAAGTCAATTCGATCGAATGTCTGTTCAAACCAAATCTATCCCGGTAGTTGTGTTCTCTACCACAGATAGAATTATCCGAAGAGAGTTGCCTTAACGGATTGCGTTTAAAGTAATAGTCATGATTCTCCTAATCCAATATTAGATGGAGGCTTTTACGGTAGTCTAATTAATAGACAAATAGCAGAAACGACCACGAAATATATTGGTGTATACCGTATACTATCTATGGTCGGACGATGAAGCCATTATTTTATTGGGAGGGAAACCGTTTCAATATTTATGATTGACGAAATAACAAGGCTTTATGATTCTCTTCTCGAATACCATCATAAAAAAAGGCATTATACACAATGTATTACTTTTTATTTCGTATTAGAAGATCTAGTGTATAATTAACAAACAATTCGGATCTTTTTAAGCTTAAACCTTCTGAGGTTTACGATTTATTTTTCATAGGAACATGAAGCTGTAGTTTAATGGTTTCATAATTATCCTTTGTTTACGTACAGTTAACTTTCTATCTTGATGATACGGAGCACTATAATAATACGAAGATGGAGGAGAAGGAGGCGGAGGAGGAGGAGAAGAAGAAGAAGAAAATAAGATGGAGGATGAAGATAAGAACAGCAGAAGAAGAGGGGATGAAGAGAAGAAAATATGGCGGATGAGAAGAAGAAGAAGAAGAAGAAGAAGAAAACTAAGAAGGTGGAGGAGGAAGAGAAGAACAGCAGAAGAAGAGGGGATGAATAGAAGAAAAGATGGCGGATGAGAAGAAGAAGAAAAAGAAGATGGAGGATGAGGAGAATAAGAAAAGAAGGTGGATGGTGAGAAGAGCGAAAAGAAAAGATGAAGTGAGGGGATGAAGAAAAGAAGAAAATGAAAATAAAATAAAAGATAAAGAACATGAAAAGAAGAAAATGAAAACAAAAAGAAAAGATAAGAAGAAGGCGGGTGAGAAGAAGAAGAAGAAGAAGAAAAGGGATGATGAGGAGAAGAAGAAAGAAAAGAAAAGAAGAAGGAGAAGAATGGAACCGTATGATCTACATTATGCCGATGGTCATACAACCAGTGCTGTAGCCGCACCAAGTATCACCTTACATAGCAATATTAATCAAAGGACAGATGGTTGATTGAAGCGACTTAGTCACAGGATACTCGGAGGAATATGGATCCACAGTGAACCGCCTCTTGTTGATTTGCCCTGGCATACCTTACGCAGATGATTAGAAGAAATATTCCCAGACTTTACGTCCAATGGGAGTACCTTATCCTGATTAACCAGCCAACGTGACGTGCGCTTCACAACGGAAGACGTAATGTATTTACCATAGTATATCACAACAGAAATGCCATCGACTTCCGAGTTCAGATGGACCCGTTGAAAGGTGGTTGTGATGTCATTTCTGATGGATGTCGGCTGGTTTGGGCTCTGTGGTATGTTGGTATGCTGCAATGTATTGTAAAACTATAGTCTTTAATATAGTGCTGGGTAGGCCTGTCTGAAGAATACCGGTGGAAAGGTAAATAACTATCCTGTTCGAGAGGCAATAATAGAGTAGATGCCAGAAGGATGGGCTGTATGGAAGACATTTTAATACATACCGTAGTATTTCTTTATATATTTGTAATTGTTTTTGGTATTATATTTTAGATGATAAGTATGCAAACATGTCATTATATACTAGTACTGGAATACGATATGTTGAAGGTAAGAACACATATTCAGTAAATGGAGATCTATTTTTCTTTCCCTTACCGTATTAATCCACAACATAGTACTTATATTCTTGTCATTGAAATATATACGACCTTTACAAAAAACTGACCATATGATTCAGATCAATGCCGAATGTCCTAACCAATTCCATGTCTTTCAGCGCCATCTATCGGGGACTGGCCGTAATCACGGTTCCTGTTGTACACCCTCGGTGAGTTAACCCTGGGGACGGTATCAATATACTCATTGTCGATTTCTCGGTCCACTGAGGAATGAGAGCTTAATACTAGCACCTCGGGATTTGTGCCACCAGGAAATGCCGATATATGAGCATATAATCCTCTCACGACTCCTTGCGTTCATGTTCACGAGCCCTGGTGATGGATATGCATCGATGATGATGTGTAAAGATACGCCAATGTCACAGGGGAGTGGTGATATGCGTCCTCTCTCTCTCTCTCGATCTATCTCTCTCTCTCTCTCAAATTAACAGACGATGGATATCGGTATTGTATTAACCAGCTATAAACTCCGTGATAAAAAGGATGATTCTTTCAATTAGATATAACATGTATACCCTCGAAATACTAGCTGTTAATATTTTCTTACATAATTTCTATATCCTATTAAGATTATTAAATTACCACTCAATTTCCTAGCTTGCTATTCATCATGCACCATTGCAAAAATGCTTCAAATAAGGCCCCGGATTAACACTAATTGGTTTATGTGGCTAGAACATCATTCACCATCATTTTAACCCTCTCCGTGCAGGGAGAGGGTTGATATGACATGTCGATGAAACATTCTGTGTAATGACGGAACAATAAATAGAGAAACAAACTAACACAAAAACACACACACAAATTCGTATAGGGCATCCATATATATATAAACCAAAAACAGCACACACAAAAAAACACAACATAACATTTAAAAAAAAATATAAAGCATAAAATATAAAAACAAAAACAACCAACAAACGTATATAAAACATATCCCATGCGTGTTCATTCAAAACAGATGCCGCAGATATACATGATCGCATATCGATTGAATGTTCTTATCTAGGAAACACTGAAATCATACATGAAGGCAATACAAGCCAGACAGTACAAAGCATACAGCGAGCCCACACTGATATCATACACTACCGTACTTCATTACAGGACCTGGACAGTATTAATCGATACGCGTCCGAATTAAGTGTCCGTAGAGAAATCACACTAAGTGTAATGGTACTCTCGCTTTCATCATGTATACTAGTATATTAGTATCTCATAAAATAAAGAATATGACGATAATCTGATTCTGATCATTGTTTTTGTTTTATGTCTTTAGTTTTAAAATGGTTTATTTAGGATATAAATATAAATATATGGGTTCTTTTAATTTACGGACAATGGCAAATTTTATTTGAACCCGACCCGCTTGTGGGTTTCTATATTTGAACATTATACTAGTATTCATTTTTATTTTTATTTTTATTCTTTATTTTACATGTGCACAATTAACCTAGAAATTACTTCGGAATAGTTCAGAAATCTGAGCATAAATGTGTATACGGTTCTTATCGAGTCGGCGTATTTCCGATAAATCCGAAAGGACCAGCTCAGATGGAATTACGGTCTCGGTTTGGATCACATTACCACAACAGACAGCTTCCCTTCCCGGAACTCCGTAAACACCTGTTCTATAACACTGAATGTATCTGGTCCTAACGAACCGCTTCACGTCCGGATTGCACTCTGAAGGTTTAGAATCAGCCCTCTAGCTTGGGATTCCTGGTAGATGACAAAACCAAATCGCAGGCCAGACCTGCGTTTCGCGAACGAGTCGTGTACTGTATAGTAAAGAAGGGCGTAGAGAATACTGTTTTATTATTGCAGGAAAAGATGGTACGGTAGTCATGGCGTAAAGAATGGCGTAGAGCATGCTGTTTTACTATTGCGAGAAAAGATCGTACGTAGTCATGGCGTAAAGAAGGGCGTAGAGCATGCTGTTTTACTATTGCGTGAAAAGATCGTACGGTAGTCATGGTGTAAAGGAAGGCGTACTAGCTCATGTACACCAATCCTGAAAGCCACTTGACAATACGTTTGTCACAAAAGGCAAAAGTATCAACATCCGCAAAACCGGATAGAAAGAATCATCATTGGTTGTCAGGATTCAAGCCATACTAATTTATAGCCATTAAACAAACTTTAAATAATACATAGACAAGTGTACATTTTCATGATGGTGTAATGGTTCGATATTTTTCATTAGTTATGTCGTTTATGTTAAAAACCCATGTCAAATTAAATAAACGTGCACACATAAACCTCATGTATATTATAAACATAGTATTAGAGTTTTGTAATATAGTAGACATATATATGCATCTGTAAGGTTTGTTTTATACTTTAAATTCTGGGTATATACCAGACTCTAATCAAAAT
>JAUTBR010065667.1:0-11574 GCA_032361205.1 Pseudorimula midatlantica
TATCGTTTCTCGAAGCTCTCTTAGCCGCTAAGGGACCATAGCACTCTCTTAGAAATGTATTAGCTATCGGCAAAGAGTACTATGGTCCCTTAGCGGCTAAGAGAGCTTCGAGAAACGATACCCTGGACTGTTACAAAATAACAATTAATTGTAGATTTAATTGTAGCGCTATGAGCCCAGGGTCTGTATGCACAGACGTAGTTTAAGGATCCTACCGGCAGTGGTACAACTCGGTCGCCTCAGTGGTTGAACTATGTTTGTGCATACGGACCCTAGATACATGACAGTATGTATACAATATTTTACAGATGTCCACTTGCTGGTATTTATTCTATTCCTTGTCATGTTCCCTAGTTCAACCTTCCGTCTTGCATAGAAATCTTTACCGACTCGTTTTCTCAGAAGATGCATACATCTTACAGTACTGTGCATTATCTCCAAAAATGACCAAGTATGAAAGAATCAATATTTATTTCAGAAAGAATTCAGGAAATTGCAATTACACAATGGAAGATGTAAAACAGAATATTCATTATTTTGAAGTTAATTTTACACAAAAGAAAATACTTCTTCCATTGCACAAGGGTGTATGAAGGTGTCGGTCGATGTCATCCCCTCTCACACCATGTCAAGTTTTCACAAGGCTCAGACGGTTGTCTCCGATTCGTCTGGTTGACTGGCTCCATGTAAATAGATGTTCTTGTACATGAAGTTAGGAGTCCATCGTGATTGTTTTCTTCTTTCAAATTTGCATTCCATTCTCTTGTGTTCTATATACAGAGCTACAAGACATCACAAAGTACCTCTTACAACTCATTAAATCTTGGTCCGTTTCAGTAGTAGGATCTTATACTATTTCAGTGTTCGTCTTTCATGATAATCAAATCCACTAATCACTATTGCTGCATATTGCTTAATCCTCTCTCTCCTGAAGGCAACTAGAGATGCCCTAACGAACAGTATATGTGCTTATTCCAGCAGGGAGAGGGTTAAACAAACTAGAACTATCTTAATATTGCAGGTTAGCGAAAAGAACCAAGATTTAACTTCCTTAACCCTCACCCTGCTGAAGGAAATCCGAGATGCCATAAAGAGCTGTACCTAATCCAGCAGGGAAAGGGTTAAGATGGTTTGAAACCTTAAAAGTTGCAACACTATCATGTCTTTAAATAAAATACACACATAATCAGTGGTTGCTACTGGTTTCATCGAGTCTGAAATCTGCTCCTGACAAGAACAGCAACTATTCTAGTCAAAAAGTGAAAACTCTGGCCGAGCTTCCGATCGATTATACATACCGTAGACCAGATACACACCAGCCACAACTAATTCTATGAATAGTATATCTGCCAAGGAGCAAGACGTCCTAAGACATACTTTTGTATCAAACAGATTTGTTAACATCACGGTTAACGGTGGCAATTCCAAATTCTGTCCACTCAATGTCTATATCTCGCGCCTTCTTCCAGTAAGGTAATGATGTCATTTAAAACACACAGACACACTCTCTCAAAAATTAATTGGGCCAGTCCGAAAGTATGGCAATTCCATAACTAATAAATCAAATCTTAAAATGAGCGATAATGACATAACTGCTTCATGTGCAATGGAAAAAGATGACTCCTCATGCAGTGAAGAAAGCGAAGCCAACTGCCACATAATATTGTACTACAGCAGACCTTGCATAACGTTCTCAAACCGGAAGTATCCGTCCTAACCCTAACTACGTTATATGCGAATAACAGACTTTGCATGTAACGGACACACAAAAAAAAGTGTCCCAATTACTACGTTATATGCGAGGTCTACTGTAATGAAAATTAACAGTTGATCCAAGATCGCCAGAGCTCTCCTGTGCGCAACCGTCTACGGTACCAGTGACGGTAACTACCGTACATAGGCTACAACTTGGCCACACTGTAGTACAGCCAGCAGACAGTTGCACACCTCCACGCCGAGTACAGACATCGTACCATGTTCAATGTTGATTTGCTTCCCATGCTTTGAGATTACGAGTATTCTGAGTGCGATTTCGTGCTCCTAAAAGTATTTTTCACAAATCCCCAAATCAAATAGGAGCTTGATAATACAATTGTGGTAAAAAATGTATCGTAATCTTGGAGCGCGGCATGCGTTTTACACAGGGGTTGCAATGTAGTCTGGGTGCAGATGAAGATCACATGAATTACCCATGGCCCCCAAAGATTACAAAACTTTTTTTTTTGTGCTCCACTCAAACGTGTTGTTTGTTAATAAAATCTCATAGAAAATTTAACTTGAGCATGAAATCATTCAAAATGTTCTGGCCTGGGCTACCTTTCCTATTGTGAAATGCCGATTGGAAGCCGACAAACAGATTACTACTTCCAATAAGATTTATGCTGAATACAATTCATGGAAGAACATAATTGACATTTGATTAGACCAGCAATAGAAGCTAATTGAAAGCCATGGCAACATGTTAACAGGCATCGGAATCCCGGAAGAGTTTCATGTATCACATTTCACTTAATTTAGCTTACTTGGAAACTGGCATGACAATAGATTGCACCTGACCCCAGGGCATGCCAGTGGAAGTAAATCAACCCCATGGAAGACTGCAGCAACGATGTCACAAATTCAAAATGTAAATACAATCGTCTCGAATGGAATTCAGAAGCGAGTTTCAATTCATAATAATAAAACATGTCAGACAGACTAGACAAGTCGTAAACCAAGGGTTGGATATTCTTGTACATTATTGCTGGTGTTACGTTTATTTTTTGTCAACTGAACAAAACGTACAAGACTAAACAGCTTGGCACACTTTGGCATACAATCTAAACCAGCTGAGCTATAAAGCTGATCAACAATGATGGCATAGTTCAATTGGAAGAGAAATTCGCACTGAAGTTGCCTTTAAATACCAGCTTTTGGAAAACTCCAGTTTAGTGTCGCCATACTAACTCAGTTGGAAGAATACGGCCAGGTTGCGAGAGTACGATTCCATGTTCAACTCAAAGTTTTGTTCATAAAACATGATGTAGATTCTGAGCTTAATCATGAAATCGTACTCAAAAAGTGTCGTAATCTCGAGGCCAGATGCAAGAGAACTTTATTCAAGGGAAAATAGATAATTTTCAACAATTCATTTGAATACTTCTAAGAACCAATTTCAGCTGGTTTTCATTTGACAACTTCATTGCGAATCTCTCAAATATAAAACAACATAAATCTGAAGGCAATATTCACCAAACTCGTCAATTCTGAAATAAAATATTGTTAATCAAACAACACAAAATGGGAAAAATAATTTATCAATTAGTTTTATCATGAGCAGTGTTTAAAACAGTCATTGTTTTTCTATGTTAAACTTTACCTCCTGTGATGAGCAACCTACCTTCTCCCTGGCACTTACCTTGTAGGCCTAGTAGCAGGGCCTCACCTAGAAATAGGAAAGCTAATAAACAATGGATACATCAACGGTGTCGCTACATAGTACTAGATTATACAGGAATACCTCCATTTCATATAGCACCACAATGCAAAAGTACACATGTTTTTGGTGGTATTTTCTTTTCATTGTAAACTAATAATATACTTCAAAGAATTGACAGATGTTTTCAATTTTGAGCGATTTTGTGTTTGTGTGTGTGTAATAAGTACCTAGATATTATCGATATAATTACATAATTACGATATAACTAACATAATTACATGGTTTTGTTATAAAAATCAATTGTCATAAATAATGGCCGATTTTACATCAACATTGTAGTAGCTTTGAATTGTATATCAACTATAGCTACTGATTTTACATCAATTGAAATAACTTACATCAATTGTAAACTACTGATTTTACATCATTGTAATAACTACTGATTTTACATCAATTGTAATAACCACTGATTTTACATCAATTGTATTATCTAACGATCTTACATCAATTGGAATAACTCTTGATTTTACATCAAATAATAGTTCCTGATTTTACATAGATTGTAATAGCTACTAGTTTTACAACTGAATGAATATTTTTGATTTTACAATTTCTCCATCACAGTTTACACATACCGGTACATACTAAAAGTAATCCCTTGTAAACAATCACACTTTTTCTACAATATTATATACGAAAATTGGTAAAAAGGTCTTAAAATAAAGGTAACACTATTAATAATACTATTATACCCAGTAAATAACTAACAACAGTTATACCCAGTAGTAACTATGACAATTCAATATTATAATATCAAGAAAATCCAATCAAGTAGGATGTATCATACAAAATACATTTTAATGTACAATGAATGAATATAGTTATTATGATTACATAATGTGTACTATTTGGCCCGAATATGATAAAAAATTTAATTGTTACGGTTGAACAAAACTGAACTGGATCATTTGATTATGAACAGATCCAATCATGGCACACGTATTGTGCTGCTTGAATAATTAAATTAACAAATCCGACTAATCGCACAAATCTTAGTTTAAGCATGATTTGGTTATCGCAAGATCTCTTTAATTATAAAGATCATTCAAACAAATAAGCAACTTAAACCGAGAATATATAAATTGACAGACGAAGAATATTCATTTTATCACGTTACAATCTGTGTCATTACATTATTATCACATTACAATCTCAATGTCGCTACATTGTTATCAGTTACAATCTATATTGTCGCTAATTGTTATCAATTACAATCTCACTGTCATTACATTGTTATCAATTACAATCTCAATGTCAATTACAATCTATATTGTCGCCAATTGTTATCAATTACAATCTCACTGTCATTACATTGTTATCAATTACAATCTCAATGTCAATTACAATCTATATTGTCGCTAATTGTTATCAATTACACTCTCAGTCATTACATTGTTATCAATTACAATTTCAATGTCGCTACATTGTTATCAGTTACAATCTATATCGTCGCTAATTGTTATCAATTACAATCTCACTGTCACTACATTGTTATCACATTACAATCTAATTGTCGATAATTGTTATCAATTACAATCTCATTGTCGTTACATTGTTATCACATTACAATCTCAGTCGTTACAACAGAAATATGCAACATAAGAAACAAGACAAATAATAAAATTCCGTCCACGTCTTTCCACTACTTGAATTTGATATACAAATTTAACAGGTCTTGCGTTCTAACAAAGTACATGCACACGAAGACGCGATATAAACAGATGATAAAGTGTTCAGATATAATTCTTCAGATGATATAAACAGATGATAAAGTGTTCAGATATAATTATTCAGATGATATAAACAGATGATAAAGTGTTTAGATATAATTCTTCAGTCAGTACCAAGTCCACCTAACAAGAAATCACATCGATTTATTTTTTGTTTAAACAATGAAGGGCAGCTGAGAACATATTTCTTGTAGAATACTTCTATCTTTTTAGACCAAATGGGTCAGTACATTAGATTGAATTCTGTAGATTTTGATACAGGGAATACCGGTAGTCCTAACAGCTTCTGTCCATACCAGGCTAAAGTTGTTTGTGTTGTAATTAAAGTGATCAAATATTGACTGACTGTTAATGTACAAAGGCGTACACATTTCTACTTCAGACAGTGGCGCACAAGCTCCCACTCTGTAACTCAGTTGGCATGGCAACGAAAATAAGGATCGATTCAAACGATAGCAAATGCTTCCCTCATAAAGAAATATAAATATAATGAATTAAAATTCAGAAAAATACCGGAAGTTGGAAGGAAAGCATATACTGCATTGTGCATTTAGATGAGATTTTACTATGCGTCGATAAATATTGAAGCTCTCGTACAATATGAAAACATAACATTTTCAAAATGGCTGCCATTGCCATGGCAAATTTCACACCATTTCCATTCTCATTGTGGACCTTTGGGCCAAACGAGTTAAAATTGAATTTAATTGATGTTTTATGTCGCAGATGGAATGACAATGAGTTAAAAAAGAATGCAAGAAAAAGGTAAAAACATGTGCAACATTAATGCAAGTTAAGTGGAAGCATGCAATGTTTGAAATACAAAGCCACAATTAAAATCAAGCAGTCTCCTTTCGCGCTGAAACAGGAATCAATCGTCTGAAAGAAAACCGTCAATTAATCATCATAGGCTATACAGTATACTACATATACCGACTAAATACGTACAAGTCTATCAAACAGTTTTCTGATACACACATGAAAGAACAGATGATGAAACATAAAAGTTTAGACTGTAGAATGGCACACAAATGTTATTCTCATGGCGAGTGAATATATTAAAAAGCTTTTTTTTCCATTGCAGCTATGGCAATAACTGTGAATATATGGTAATAACTGTGAAGATAACAACTGCAGATTGTGAGGAACAATATCTCCATGGAACAACATGAGGCATACTTTTGATAACCAACAGGAAGTTGCTGTAAATATCAGTTTTCTTTCGATTGCGAGAGATTAAACTTCACAACCATCAAACATTAAGCCAATAATCTCCATATTTCAGTGGTACAATAACATAGCTGGACAGATATCTGCGATTGATATTACAGTGCAATTGTGAATGCGAGAGATCAAACTTTAAGGCAATATCTCTACGTTTCAGTGGTTCATTAACATAGCTGGACATATCTTCGATTGATATTACAGTGCATGTTTTGTTAACGAAACTAGCCAATGAAACCCCAGCATACAGTTCTGATGACAAGTACAGCAAATTGAACGGCTAATATTGTAAATAGAACAAGTTAATACTGTAAATAGAACACCATTTTGTTGTTGTCTGGGAATACATTCTCAAAATACAAGACAATTCACAGATCACTTACTTGTTCAGTCCGTTAAGATAGATTCGTAACAAAAATGTTTAAAAGTCATTGAATATATCCAAAAGCATCCCGACATCTGCAAGACCGTTTCCACTAATACAATCGATGAGTGAATTACGGAGTTTAACATCACTGCGGGAATCTTTCACCATTTGCGACGATAATACTATAGATTACCGCACAATAGAACAGTCATTAATTTAAAGAAAAGAACAAACCATGACAGAAAATTTGATTGCAAAATGTTGCCACAATGTATGAATGTTAAATTGCAATTCATATTAAATGTTTCATCAGTCATCTTATAATCTTCTAATATAACGACTTGTTTTTAACCAACACACAACACCACAAAGTCACAATAACGAATTTTAACAAATTAGTAGTTCCGTAATATTTCGAAAAATTCAATGTTGCCCATACACCTTCACATGGACCGGACGCACTTCACTAAGTATCGAAATGGCCATTACAAGAAATGCTACCACACGACTGAAACTTTCACTTACCAGCAATAATCTCCAAAATGATCGTGTGACTTCCTGAGTACAATTCATGGAACACCTTTTCGATAAATTCCAATACATCACTAACAAGTGCAATACACAACCCTTTCCACGCTGAAGGCAACCAAAGATGTGCCAGTGCCTCATCCAGCACGGAGAGGGTTGAACGCATTGTTAATAGCCATGTGTAGGAAAGCTTAGCCATGGTATCACTGTCCGCTACTATTGGCTAATACATCTCAGTCAGAACCTTGGCATTTCTTTACAATAGATAAGATTGTATGTGAAGAAAAATATTATCCTGGTAAGGAATGAGGTGTGGGACAATATAAATCTGCACATCAACTTCAAACCACTAAATTTCAAAATTGGGTTAACTTTATGTTACAATATGGATTGGTAAATCTTAACAGATTAACAGCAGATTTCAAAACATAAACAATGTTTTTAATTTTTTGTTTGTTTAACTTTTCTGGATGCATACCAGGCCAAAACATGATTCCCCTAAGTCACAATACTGGATACTAATACCGTAGCTGAAACAAAAGATAATACAGACTAAATAACAGCTTCATATTCTTAGCATGCATTGTGATATAGTAATTCCGAGTTTTGTTCAACAAATTAAAATAAAAACCATGACTATTGCACTCCTGGGTCTATATGCACAGATGTAGTTTAGTTAATCCGTGGTTTACGGGTGGTTTTGTGCATACCGACAGTAGTACGACTCATCGCTTAAACCTGGTTTAGCCTAAACTGTGGTTGAACTACGTTTGTGCATACGGACCCTGCTATGTAACCTTTTATAACACCAACAGAAAAGTTGAATGAAATGACTGAAAACCCATAAGCAGGGATCGAAATTAACACTAGTCCTCTAGCCCTGGCCACTTCTCCCAATGCTAAAGGTATCCTAAGGACTAGTAGAAATTCATAACATTTATTATTTGTATCACTATTCGGGCTAGTAAGTTTTAAAGTTAGTTTCGATCGCTGCATAAGTCTTTAACCATCACTGCAGACTGCCAGACATGCACAAACAGGTAATCATGGTGCTTGCTTCAGCAGTGACATGGTTAACCATCTCACTGCTGGATCAGGCACAGTCACTGCTCTTTAGGGCATCTCTGGTTGCCTTCAGGATGGAGAGGGTTAAAGCAGCTATCATTACAAAAGGCTACTACTTCGGGTATTGGACACAACTAACACACTCGCCTGCCTTCTTCTACGTGGATAATCTCTAAACACGAAACGCTACCTAAAACATAACACGTACATACCTGTACACAGTATCAAGGAAATTGCGGTTTATGGACACACTCTAGGCAGTGGAACATGAAGATCGCCAACAAAATACACTGTAAATGTGTCGTTTCTCATGTGTGGATCACGTAACACTGCTCAAAACAGCTCAAAACCATCAATAAAAAGACAAACAATTGACACTAAGACCTTTATTAGAATAAGTGAACAAAAAAAAAAAGTTGGATAATTGTTAAAACCGTTTTCTTGAAGACTTGATAAG
This sequence comes from Pseudorimula midatlantica, assembly GCA_032361205.1. Taxonomy (NCBI): domain Eukaryota; kingdom Metazoa; phylum Mollusca; class Gastropoda; order Lepetellida; family Lepetodrilidae; genus Pseudorimula; species Pseudorimula midatlantica. The sequence continues at coordinate 8,850 of JAUTBR010065667.1, forward strand.
GGGAAAAGCACAGATGAAGACTTTTTCATGAACGCTGTGATTCATTGTCTCTGATGATGATCGTTCAACGAAGACACTTGTCTTTCTCTCAATCTTTAACCACTTGATCCTTCTGATGATGACGATGATGATGACGGACGACGATGATGACGGACGACGATGATGAAGCTTAACAAATATGTTACACGCGACTCTGCACAAGTTAACAGCATGTGACAAAACAAAGTCAATTGTCTATTGTAGTACCGAACAATGGCATCAAGTCAGCCTCGATGCACTGACTGACATCGCCTATTACCTATAACAGAGGAAACCGCATGTTTTCATCCAGAAAAGTAAAGAGTTCATCAACATCAGGGGTGCGTTCAATCAGCACAGGGCCCAGTAAGCCGCTTAGCTAAACTGGTTTCCTGTCCCGTATACGCTTCATACGACTCTTGAGACAGTGGCAAGTTTGGTAAGCCGCTTGCAAGCCCTTGTCTGAACGCACTCCACAAAACTGCAGCTTCTCCAAATTTCTTATCCAAATGAATAAATATATCGCTTTTTACTTGCAATTTGGAATAAATATTGTTGACAAAGGTGGACTTTCACGGTGGGACTTGTAGCAACCTGTATTATCGATGCATGAGAACAATCAAATACGTCACAATCAACACGTCAATTCAATGCTTCTCATGCATCGATAATACAAGTTGTTCCTACATATCGCACCACAAGAGTCCACTATTTACATGGATTTCAAACTAAGAATGTAAAAAGAAACAGATATTGTACATATCGTGCAAAAACCTGGCAAAGCAAATAATTACTGTTTCTGTTATTGTAAGAAGTGAATCAACTCTCAGATGACGTCAATATAGCATTTGTGATTTGAAATTTGGAAAAACTGAAAGTCAATTTCATTGCATGCGTTAATTTGAGGCATATGGTCAACCAAATCTGCACATGAAAATGTACAACACAAAACAATAGGACAATTCAAAATACACATCATACATTCCTCACACATAACCTGAATACCGTACTTGAGCAAGAATTGTGCAACTCTCTAGGATCGCATCAAGAGTTCATTACACAATAATGAAACACAGGAGAAACATGAAACACAAGACAATTTAGCCGACTGAAACATTGGTACCCACAAGTGTTATGTGCGGGCCATACAATCACTTTAACCCTCTCCATGCTGGAGACAACCAGATGCTCGAAAGAGCAGTGCCTGTGCCTAATCCAGCAGGGAGAGGGTTAACAGATCGCAAGTCATTCCAGAATAAACCAATTTATGTAGTTTTAATACAGATGATCTAAAGATTCTAATTCCTGTAGATACTATTTAGTAAATAACAACTGTTTCAAGTAATGTTTCACATACAGTGTTGAACATCTCAACTAGACATGGAAACGATCAATAATACATTTTTTATATTAACATCAACTTTATATCACCGGTGAAATCTTTGTCTCACTAGCATAAATGAAGTTGGTAAAGTTAATTGTTCATTTTTTTCAGGTACAACTCGCAAGATGAAGAAGTAATTTTTCTTACTTAACCCTCTCCCTGCTGAAGGCGACTTAAGTTGCCCGATCATTCAGAAATAGAACACTTTGATTTTATTCAGCAAGGAGAGGGCTAATATCCGATTCGTCAATATGGACATTAATTAATATATTCTTTTATTTTAAAATGAACTTACAAACATCTTGAAGAAGCAACTGACATACGGTACTTGAAATGGAATATTATAAAATACGGTACATATTATGGAATATTATCAAGAACTTCATCCTGTGACATGGGCCTGAGAAACGAATAATTAAATTTATGTGGCCTAAACATACAGATGTGTATTTAATATCAAATCGATTGAAAGGTAGGTAGTACATCAATTATGATTTCATAGCAGGTCGCAAATTGACACTATGTTATAGAGTGTCAGTAACATTCGTCAATATAAGGATGCTTACTTAATCTTTTACATTTGCTGAACACTACGTTACAGTACCAACTGCAAATCGTTCCATTAACCCTCTCCACGCTGAAGGCAACCGAGATGCCCTAAAGAGCTGCACGTGTTCCTAATCCAGCAGGGAGAGGGTTAAACTTTACCACAACTTAAAGTCTGCCACCGTTGGCTCGACTCAATAAGATACAAAACACAATGGTTTTACATCCATTTGTAAAATAACTAATAACGAACATTTCCCTAAATATAAAATCGGCAAATCTTAAAGCATGGAATAAGTCGTCATAAAATAGCGAGTGAGGTTTTGTTTTACGTCACAGCGGGAATCTTTCACCCATACGTGACGAGTCATAATATATCCCAGAGACGCATACAAACCTCGTTTCTATATACCGATAATGGCAACTGTCATTACCTGTCTGGGTGAGCGCCCCTCAGTGTCGCCTGCTGTAATCTCGGTCGCCTCGGTCCCGCTCCCGCTCCCGGTCGCGCTCGCGGTGCCGGTCGTCGTGGTAGCGGTCTCGGTCGCGGCTCCTCTCGCGGTACTCCCTGTCCCGGCTCCGCGACCGGTGGCGGCTCCTCTTTTCCCTGTCACGGTCGCGGTCCCGTGACCTGGACCGACGGCTGCTACTAGTGCTACTAGTGGCGGTCCTGCAATGTGTCCAGTCAAAACTTGACTACGATCCTCAGAGAGAGAGAGAGAGAGAGAGAGAGAGAGAGAGAGAGAGAGAGAGAGAGAGAGAGAGAGAGAGAGAGAG
>JAUTBR010065889.1:0-11570 GCA_032361205.1 Pseudorimula midatlantica
TAATTTAGGAGTTCTTGACATGTTAATCTAGTAAGAGTATTTGTCTTTGTAATATGAGAGTACTTGACATGTTAACCTGAGAGCATGTTTACTTGCGAGTACTTGACATTAATTTTTGAGTACTTATTATGTTCATCCATGTTATTTTGTGATAATCCATATTAATTGACGAGTAGGGCAGGTGTTAGAGCAATGGTAAAATATTGGGACTTCGGAGCCAAAGGTTTCAGGTTCAATCCTGCCCCAGGAGGCTGGCATCGGTGTTCGTGAAAATTACTTTTATGATGTGATATTTATAGGACGCTTTGTCTGTAGAGTGGCAATGCGGATATCATCCTTGGTCTGTCAATACCAGTCGGTGCTCATAGGTTTACTGCAATATTCAGTGCTACTGATGTTGCAAGTTGCAATCCAGCAACTCGGGTTCGAATCCCAGGATCGGCAGGTCCTGTGACAATTAAAAAATATATAATGTAAATTTGAGGATACTTGAGATATTGCTTTGAGAATAATTAACATGTTAATCTCAAGTAGCCATGTTATATATCATCTAAATTTACTTCCTCTATTAGCCCTATAAATACATCTGAATTAGATTTATTTGTATGAACTGTGTGTATCTTTTCCTGGCTGTATTAGCATGACATATGTGAATATGCAATTTAGACAGAATCCACCACCTTTCTAAATCTATGTAGTGTTTATTGTGGTGTTAACCTATATGTTGATGTTCAGACAGGTTTATTATCGTCAAGTGTTGCGTTCAGTATCTGGGTCAGGAAAGGGTACATTAAATTAGGTTTTATGAAATAGAGGGTTTCTGCACATATGTGTGTTTTCTTTTACAGTGTCTAGGTAATGTACGTAAGAGGAAATGTGAAATAGTATATCCTTGCAAATGTATTTTGTTGTTGCTAACATTATTTTTTCTCGCAAGTATTTTTTTAACAAAAAATATATGCTTGCACTATTTTGTTACTAATAGTATGATTGCAAGTCTCTTGTTATTCACAGTATTGACTTGCAAGTATCTTGTTATCAAGACTATTGTCATCACGATTCCACTTGTAAATGTCTTGTCATTAACTGTATTCTTGAAAGTCTCTTGCCATCAAAGCCTTCTGAATAATACAACTTTTTCAATTCCTTGTTAACACCAATGTTCGTCCACATCAAGGGTGGCCGTCATATCTCCTTGTGATCAGTTCCACACTGAAACCCCTTTGTATAGCTCTCATTTAGGCTCTTCACTGCTCTTGAAGTGTAGTCTGCAGACTAGGTCAAGCCAGTCAGATGTGACTTATGACTATTATCTGACTCAGTTTGGCCTTACCTTAATTTCTCTCCTTTATTTGCTGACTTTTGTGTTTAGTGACATATTAACTGAAGCAATGTCTGACTCTGCATATGCTAACATATAACTAATTAATTAATAATTATTGTTTTACACCACTTGTAGTAATAGATCAACCATGAGTTTTTCATTTGGCATTACAGTCAAGTTGTCAAGTATCTCCAACTCCTTAATGCAAGCTTAGTACCAGAATACAACATAATCAATATTAGTACCAGAAAACAATGTGTGCCATATTTAAATACTAAAATACAACACATGCAATATTAGTACCAGAATACAACATGTGAAAACATATGGGCAGTTTCACAATCAGTGTACACTTTTGGTCTCACACTCCTACAAAATTCAGAGTTGATATATTCAACCAAAACTTCACCATATTCTTACAGATATAGTCGTGAACACGCAGAATGAATTTCATAGCATAGGGATTATTATTTCACACCAAAAAACACATAATTAAAAGAATGAAGACAATACTTTCATGAAATAATTAGTTTTAGTAACATAAGCATTATGGCATTATATACAGTCCAAGAACTGTATATTTCTGTTTTAAACCAACTAATGGAACCATATCATCCAGAGAATAATTGTCAAATAATTTTAAGTTATTCAAAATGTGAAAGAAAATTTCGTACAAATTATATTTATTCTACTCCCATCATAGGAGATGTATGTCTGTAGACCACTCTCATCCTAGATGTATATAGGAGATGTCTGTAGACCACTCCCATCCTAGGAGATGTATATACCGGTAGGAGATGTATGTCTGTAGACCACTGCCGTCCTAGGAGATGTATGTTGTAGACTAGTGGCAGTTACAGAGTGGGTCAGATGTTCAGAAGACAGCTTCAGTCCAATACCAGATTTGTAAATACACACATATATACACATACACACATGCTAGTAAGAGGAGTTTCTACACATATCAGGTGTTTTACTTGTTTTCCCAGTCAGGAATGGTGCCTGATAGAATGAGCTGGTAATGCTAATGCTAAGCTTGTGGAAGTGACAGCTTGGATTGTATAGCCCCAGGGAGTTGAGGAGGTACTGTGACCAGGAGTACCGCTAAGCAGCAGCACGTTGGAAGCGCTAACTGTCAATTTGTTCTTTCTTTGAATTATCATCCTTGAAATGTATCATTAACTGTCATTGGCCTATCATAGCCTTCATTGTGGTAGCAGATCTGCCATTACTTCATAGGGGCAGGTGGTAGCACAGTGGTAGCAGATTTGCCATTACTTCATACATCAAAGGTATGCATGTCACTAACTGGGATTTAGAACTTAATAACAAAATGCATTATTTAACTCAAAGTTTGAAGACTCAATGTGTTTTCTGGTAATGTGGTCTGAAGTCTGACAAAAATGTTTAGTCTTCACATCTGATGTCAAAGGGCTGTCAGTATTTTCTGATAACCATCACACTGTTTTCTGCACCAACACACATAAAAACACATAAACACACATACCCTTACTTTCCCATCCTAATAGGGAGCTGCCATTTCACATAAAGAGAGACCATAATTTATTACATGTCCTCTAGATTAATGTTACGTCTAATAATGAAAGACTCATTTATCTGTGTTGAAAGAAACCTGGTTGGCCTCTGATACGAATAGAATGGACTCTGTGATAGCGTGTATAAAAGGTCTGTTTATGAGGCCCCGCTATGCAGTATGATACTTAGTGTCCGTGCTATGACCTACCACAGATTACAGTCCTGTCCACATTAGCAATGATAGCAAGTTCTAATGCTATTCCATTAGTTTGTGATGGTTTTATTTCAGGTATAGGTTTTCTTTTAGGTATAGATGTCACAATTATTGCCAACATGTTTGAAAACTGTGGCCTTGTTATTTACTGTCTTAATAGTCATAATGTCTTTGTGCTGTAGTAAAATAATGTCTTTGTATTGTATGTAAAATAATGTCTTTGTGCTGTATGTAAAATAATATCTTTGTATTGTATGTAAAATAATGTCTTTATTTTGTTGGTAAAATGTCAAGTGACAGACTGTAAAGTTGTAAGCTATCTCTAGTAGATAAGACTTTATTACAAAATGACAGTCACATGTCGGTACAGAATGTACAATGGTATTTACCTCTTCTGAAAGTTAGTAGGTAACACTTTATTCCTAATTGATAGTAAAATGTCATGTTACAGAATTTACATTAGTAAACCATGTTTGAATGTTAGTAGGCTAACAGTTTATGGTCTAATATCAAGTTACAGAAAGTCCATTGGAATGTTAATATAGCTAGCAGTTATAGCTAGCAGTTCACCAGACATTGAGTTGAGATATTTCCCATTGAGAAAACCTTGTGTATTTACCATGTACATTGATCACGGAATGTTGGTGCAGCGTGTGTGACCTCGGGTCGGATGTCGAGTGTACAGTAGTCAGTTCTTTCTCTTGCCCCGACTAAGTCCTGTTTGACAGACCCACTCTAGGGATTATAGCCAGCCAACGGGTGGAGGTGGCGACATGCCAGCCTCGTAAACCACGGCAGTAACTGTACGAGTCTATCTCGCCGGAGTTGCTTCACTTCAAGTGGATTGTCCCATGTTGTATTGACTTCTGTGGTCTGACCTTCCCCGGTAGATAGACCTGAGTGTGTGCTTTTATTGTAGGAAAAAATAGGTAATTTATTATAAACATTATTAATGGATAAGTGGAAATGTTCTTTTCAAGTACTGTTAATATTTCTGACAATAGAAATACGCGGAGAGTTCAGAATTAGAAGACTGGTAGTAGCTCTAAAATGATTGGGATGTAAGAAACACGTTTTTATCACTACATAAATACATTAATTATCATGAATACACAAATACTTTCTTATGAATGTGGATATACATTGTTATTAATACACATTATATTGTTATGAAATCCTCAAGTACATTTTTATGAATAGGCATATATTGTTGTCTACAAATATTGTTATGAACATACGTATGTTCAGTGATTTCTTTGATATATTGTGAATGTCTCAGGTTTTAATGATGTAGCTTCAGATAGTCAGGTGTAGCTATCACAGAATAGATTTAAGATGCTGACTGTGTTGAGCGGTGGAGCTCATGCTACAGACAGGAAGCAGCATAGGTGAGGCATGTGATGGCCTGGGTTGTCTTCTTCACTTCTTCACTGTCACCCTGGCTTACTATGGTATGACTACATCTACATGACCACATCTACTAGTGTTGGGAATTGGTTAACATTTCATGATCGATCATCACTTCATACAACCAACCGATGATCGATTAATCATCGATTAAATGATCGATTAAAGCACTTTAGATTTACAGGATTTCAGGAATACCCCATCCATACATTTTAATTACCGGTAGACTAGTGTTGACAAAATATCCATTATTCAACTAATCTGTTTGTTAAGTAGGCTACTATATATGTTATAGTATGTTATTAGTTTATATGTAACTAGGATAGGACTTATTCTACTATGATGAAAGATGACTTTTAAATGTAATTCTTTTTTTTAAATTGTAAAATTGTAAAATTGTAATAGTCATAGAGTTTGTGATCGATCTGTTAATCGAAACACAAGACCAACCAATGCTCGATATCAATTAATCGGAACAACACTAACATCTACATGCCTACACCTACATGCCTACATCATGTTATAGGAAAGAAGACTGCAGTACTTTGTGTTCTAGTTTGTACATGTTGTATATTGTTGGACAAGATAAAATACCACTACATGTTTTATTGGTATTGGGAATGTTGGGAGTGTCATACTGTTGGATGTTGGCAGTGTTAGGTCTTGTAGTGTTTGGTGTTGTACAAATATTCAGTGACATAGGTCCAGCTGTGCCAAGACCTCTACAAATTAACAAATATGACATTGATTTATAGAGAAATGCATCTTTCTATAAGTTGGTCATTGTATACGGTAACACATTCCATGAATCCATCTGATGGTAGATATTTAACAGGGAGTTAACACCTCAATGCTCCATATTTATAGTAATCCCAGGTAACCACTGTCTCTCATTTAATGACTGGCTAGAATTTCTTACTTCCATTATTTTGTTGATATGAGTTTAATAGTGCTGCAAATGTCGCCAGCCTAGATCTTGTGGCAGATCATATCTGATTTCAGCTGGATTGTCTGTCGTCATTGTTTGACGACTGTCTCATGCCACTGTCTGATGGTAGCACTGTCTGACACTGCCTGGTGGCACTGCCTGACTGCCTGATGGCACTGTATGATGGTGGCACTGTCTGATGGCACTGTCTGATGGCACTATGATGATGGTACTGTCTGATGGCAGCACTGTCTGACAAGTCTGATGCCACTGTCTGATGGCAGCACTGTCTGATGACACTCCATGGCAGTAAACTCAAACTGGTGTCACCCTATTGCAGTTGATTCTGCCTTCAACTAGGTGATAAACATGCACATCTTGCTTTGCTTGGGGGTGTAACTAACGACTTGTGGTATAATTTAGGATATCTGTAATGGACCTGTTTGACTGTATATCATACTGAGATTTAATATTGCACCACATATCCAAGTTAAGACATGTTTTTTTCTCACAGTAAATGGATGTTATCACCTGACATTGTGACATGATGTTTTCCTTAGTGACCCCCTACTATGGGTTCCACTGATTCATTAGCCAATAGAACGGTCACCCACCCACAGTTCCTGTCGCCACGCCTTCATAAACACGCGGTATCAGGGTCAGAATGTCGGCACGTGTTTACACGGCCCCCTGCTCCTCGCGCTTGTTGTTCCCCAGCGGAGACAAACATTTGGCTATCAGTTTTTATTGTCAAACAGAGAATTAATGTATATTCTTAGTCTACAACTTATGCACATTGAAAACACACTACAAAAGCTGGCATGATGGCTTGATAGTGATGTCACAGTTATGGTAATCTATGTGTGGAGAAAACCTTAATTGAAAGTGTCACTTTGACTTAGTTTGACTTTTAGTCCCCAAATAGGGAGGATATGACTATTTAAGTGATGCAGACGTCAGAAAGATCTGGCCTTGAGATTACAAAATTTCTTTGAAGACGATTTATGTTCTGGACTCAAAATTTCATTCACAAATCTATAGAAAAAACCTTCATTATCTCAGGGCCAGATCTCTGATGTAAATAATGTATCCAGTTCACTTGATATACTGCCAGTAATATATGAAGATTTGTGTAGGATTATACAGTAGATCGTCTTCAGTTGTACAGGGTATTAACAAGTTTTACCTACAGTTGTACAGGGTAGAACTAGGTTATCTTTCAGCTGTAAACAGGATGTAAACAAATTATCTTTCAGCTGTACACTAATTCAATGATATGAATGAAGCTGTATGGTACAGAGTATGAACAAGTTATGTTATATTGTCAATGTACTTTGAATATACAGCTTATATTTTAGCTACCGTATACAGGGTATAACAGACTGTTTCAGTTTACACAATAGGTTCTATCACCTGTACACAGCATAATAGGTTTTAAGTCAGGGAATTTGAATGTGATACCAGTGGTTGTACAATCTGTCACAGTTATAGACACACAATACTGTAGTCAGCAGACCTGCTCAGTATTCAGATATTGAAAGCTGGTCTAGGGTATTAGGGTATCCTAGATGCCGATACTGAGGTAGGGTATTAGAGTATCCTAGATGCCATACTCAATTTCACTGGGAGAATTGTTCTCTTGTCAGTGTAAACTCAACCTGTATGTAAACAGTGGCTCATCACTTTCTACTTTCTATAGTCTGGTAATCCACTCTCTGTAGTCTGCTAATCCACTCTCTGTAGTCTGGTAATCCACATGGATTATGGATCTGCTTTTATTAGTGCAGGACTATCTGAAATCATTCTTTGATGTCGTAGGCCAGTTTTTGATAAGATTTATGTCAGCTAGTCACCTGGGTCATCATATTGTAATTCTAAATGTACGATCTGACAGTGTACGTCTAAGAGGTTCTTGAAATTAAACTGTTATTTAATTTGGTGCATTATCCTATGGCAAGGCTTGAACATCTATTATCTGTGGTTATATCTCTTGTTGTTTAAGCTAGCAGTTGGGAGCACTGTTTTATAGGCATGGTTTCCTGGTTTGAAATTGGCCCACAGACATTCTTATTATTTTAACTTTTGAACTCTCTCACTACTGGATTAGACACAGGCATTGCTCTTTAGGGCATCTCCGGTTGCCTACAGCATGGAGAGAAGTAATGGTACACAATTATGACATCGCATGTAAATTCTCACCATCACTCCAACTACCATGAGTTATTCCCCTTCAAAAACATTAATAAACTGTGGAAATGCTGATTTATTGGTATGACTTGTCTTTGTTTTGTGGGTTAACTCTATGTACTCACAGAGGAGAGCTACGCCATCACTGAGACTGTTAACCCTTTCCCCTCTGTCCTAGGTGCACTCGCAGAGAGAGGACAGCTACGTGAAGCTACATCACCACCACTGTTAACCTTTTCCCCTGTGTTCTAGGTGCACTCACAGAGAGAGGAGAGCTACATGAAGTTACAACATCACCGACAGCTGATGATGGAAGACAAACACCTCCTACAAGAACACGAGAAACAAAATATCAGACTAGCTCGCATCGGAGCAAAGACGGACCTTGTTGCCTCGGACCTCTACTAGCCATGACCCACTGTGATCGGCTGTACACTGCGTGTGCTGCAGCCCTCACTAAGCATGTCTGTCATTGCGTGATGTCCGCATGTTAAGTCATGGTGCTGACTGGAGCAGCAGAAGGAGCTCCTCAGTGCCTCTGGTGCCGAGAGCAGAACCAGACTGTTTGTCACTGGATTCAACACATACCCACCGACATACAAGACTGTAGTTTGTGTCGACATGATTGCAAATTTCAATGTTTAGAGTTTTGTTAATCTCTTGACATTCAGATTCTAAGTTAGTGTCTGGAATGAATGGTTTATGATACAGTATTGCTATATATGCATTCAGTCAGTCACATCAACTATTGCAGTGAAAATGTGGTGGTACATGGATTCATGTCTGGTTTTCTTATAGAATTTATGACTGCTGGAATGAGAACAGATGTCTGGTGGTTTCTAAATCCCATTTTCGTATTTCGTTTCATTCCTCCTATTACAGAAATCATGTCCTAGTCCTAGTCATTGAAGAAACAAATGATTTATTTTAGAAGGATGTGATACGCTAGGGTACCGATTCTGAAACTACATATTTCACCTATGGGTGAAATATTCCTGCCGCGACATTAAACATTAATTCAACCAACACAACTATTCCGGCTACATGTTCTTTTCCTACCCATTTGGTTAGGACAGGATCCAAACTCTAGGACAGGAATGTAATACTATGACGGTAGTTGCCAGTAGGACAGGAACCCAACTCTAGGACAGGAATTTACCAGTACAGAAAGCAAGCGTAGGACAAAAACCAACAACAGGACAGGAATGACCAATAGGACAGGAATGACCAACAGGACAGGAATGACCAACAGGACAGGAATGACCAACAGGACAGGAACCACCAACAGGACAGGAATGACCAACAGGACAGGAACCACCACTAGGACAGGAACACATCAGTAGAACAGGAATAAACATGGAATTGCGATGTTTTGTACAAGTAAATGCAGTGTGAATGAAGTGTTCAATGTCATAAAAATATTGTTTGATACATAATATTTCTCATTTTCATTTCCAAATGTTTATAAAATAATGTGCTGCCATTGCTGCCAGCATAGATTAAGGTTGACTAGTTAATTGTACCAACACTATATAATAAGGTTGACTAGTTAGTGCTAACACTATAGAAGTACATGTAGTATGATATTCAGCTGCACTAGATCTTTCATAACCAAAATTAAGAATTCTGATTTTGTTTTCATTAATAAAAATATGAATTACTATCATCAAATATGTTATAAGCAAATATAATTTTATGTAGAGGGTCGATGTCTCAGATTGAAGAAGCAAAAAAAATCATTTTGCACATGCTGATGCACATCTTCACACATTTGACAGTCTACATCGTTATTCCGTCTTTCTAACCTCATCTCTCTACATTAAATACAAAATTCAAGGTGTTTTTTTATTCATTCCATAAAGTATTTACCGAAATAATCTAGCAAATATGGGTATTAGTGCATTTCATGTCAAACTATAAGAAGTAGCAAAGCTAAAACTAATTTAACAAATGTCTTTGATCATAGGAATGGAATAGGAAATTCTTTATTAGATAATTGAAGTGGAAATTTTCATCATTTGATGTCAGAATGATTTTACATCTAGAAACACACATGGCCACCCAGACACTTTGAATTATAATTGAATTGTTCATTTTTATGTAACAAATCTATGCTCATTTATAATAGCCATCTGTAAAAGGTATAAAAGAACAACTATATGACCTATTAAACAAGGCTTTATGATATATAAATGTTAATAGCTCTGCAAGTTCAAGGAACATATTATTAATGGGAAAACCATTATCGTAAACTTCCAGAATAGGCGTATTTACAAACATTCACTCAAATATAGTTCCTGGCCTTTCTGACAAGAAACAAAGTACACCCACTCAAGCTTTGTCCATTCCAAGCCTGGCTATAAAAGGCAGTCCAAGCCTGGCTATAAAGCAGTGTCCTGAGATGTGATGTAATGAAAGTAGTATTACAATTCCAGTATTAGGAAAGCAGTATGTAGAAAATCCACTAGATTTCTTTGATATTACTGGCTGATTAATGTGTGTGCCAAATCCTATAGCCAGCAGTGTAGTACTGGCAGATAATGATTGTGATGAAGTCTGTCTGTTCACCAGGCATTCACCACGGCTGGCTCTCTTACTTTCTACTGTCATACGATTTGTATTTCCATATTGAAAATAGTAAAAGTCTCCGATAGGGCGGTGGCTCTAGGGCGGTGGCAGTGGAGCGGTGTATTGCTGTGAAATCCTGGCACTTTCATTCACTTTATGGACTTGAATAAAAGAGCTTTTACAAAGTTATTTTATTTTCATTTTATTTAGACAAATATTATACTACAGTATTATTTTTGTATTATTTTTAGCATGTGAACTCATATTAGGCCATGAAGATCTGCAATAGATTGTTCATTCAATATTGCAATACAGTTGAAACTGATAAAAGTTTGGAGTCCACGAGATTAAACATTCAAAGATGGTGAGACAATGTACTATATAGAGGTACAATAGATGTACAATTCATGTACAATTGATGTACTATAGATGTACTATTGCTGTACAATAGATGTACTATTGATGTGCTGTAGATGTACTATAGATGTACTGTAGATGTTATGGAGTGTATGTATGCTGTGGTAGTGATGTACACAGCTCTGAGCTATTGGATCCACATTGCTTCCATTTGCTTCCACTCCTGCCAACATTTTGTTTATGCTTTATTATCATTGCAATTTCATCGCAAATGGGTGAAAGATTCCCGCAGCGACGTTAAACTCCATATGAACTCCATACAACGTTAAACTCACTCATTGCAATGACGTTGTTCCTTGACAACAATGTTCACAATATTTTAATAGTCTTATTGAGCATGACAACTTAACATGGTTGCAGCAACTGTTCAGCAACATTCATTGTGTTATATGGTAGTGTAGTAACCCTCTGACTAGCCTGTAGGTTATTATTGCAGTAGGATATAACAATGTAGAACATTTTATTACATGACACTTTAGTGGTTTGCTGTGGTTGTGCTATTGTGTATGCTTGCTTGTTTACCTAAAGTATTATCCATATATATTTCCTGTTATGAAATTCGGTCAATGATTTGTATCTCCACATATCTGGACGGGTATTTAATCTTTAAGGTTTGAGTTGATGTGTACAGCTGGAAATTAAATGTCTGATGTAAAGAGCAGCAATGGCGAGTTGATGTCGTGTCTGACCATGCTCAAGTGGTGATCACAGATGTATTGGTATTGATTTTAACTATGCATATCACTATTGCCTATTTTCCATTTTGTAACCAATGTATGTACAATCATGTGATAATGAGAACTAATGCTGATTTAGTAAAGTACACTATTACATGCATGTTAACCTATCTCTGTTGTGAAGGATATCACTGTATGCATTTAGCAGAAAGGAGTGAATAGGCTACATAACGTAAAACAACTGCAGTAGACATCGCATATAACGTACTCATTGGGACCGGCTATTTTTGTCCATTATAAGCGAAGTCCGTT
>JAUTBR010066000.1:0-11568 GCA_032361205.1 Pseudorimula midatlantica
TACCTGACCTACTCTTTCAACACATTAGCACTTTTGAGCAATGTCATAACGTCACAGTTATCTTGAACACTTTTTTTAAAACTTTCGGTATCGACATACAGTATCTAGAAACAAATATATACAGACACCATTTTTAATAATAATTCATACACGTGTATTGCGCATGCTGGCCAATGCGCGTGCTCGCGAATTCACGACTTCCTCTAAAAATATTCGCGTGCTCGCGAATGCATGGCTTCCTATAGATTATTAAACAAAGAAATAGAAAACAAATAAACAAAATTAACACACGTGTAAATTGTGCGTGCTTGCAAATGCGCGTGCTGGAGATTGCACGAACTCCTCTCCGTTAGGACCTTGGGTCTGTGTCAATTCCTCTCCGATTACACACTAAACAGAGTGGGAGCACGATCCAGTGACCGCTGACTATATAACAGTAGCACAGCTAACAAACAGCTGTCGCTGTTCCACGTTGTCGACGGGACACAGGTGCCAAGCCAGCCAGCCAGCCAACCAAGCGGTACCTTACCGCTCCCACCGATTGATAGCAGGACACCAATCACATTATCGTCCACCGCCAACAAGTCAGTTCATTCTTTAACCTAATCGCCAAGCATTTATAAATACTGGTATTCCTACATATATATAAAAAAACAATACAGATTCCGCGAGTGTACAAGTGACTCACTCGCCGTGATTCAGAAGAACACTCAGGGGACAAGAGTTGCTGTATAACTCTATCCCAGTGCATAAGTTCCTGTCATCGCCCCGGAACTCTCATTGACGCTACAGCGCGTGGAACGCGACGGACATGCAATCAAGAGGTTAAAAAGTGACAGAGAGATTATAAAGATACTCCATTTCGGGAATGAATTCCACAGCAGAGAAAGCGAGCTAGCTAGCTATCCGTCGGCGTCAATTTATTCCAGGCAGAACCTATAAACGGCGGTATAGGGACATACCCGTATATACTACCTACACCAACCCCGGCGGTGAGACCGGGACGTCTGTTGATAGCCAGGAGGCAGCGGCGAGGTGAAGACGCGGCGGTGCTGACTGACTGACTGACTGCCCGACCGCTAGTGCTAAGGAGGACCCGGTGTGTCCGCGAAGCAGCTTCAAACCTAGCGGAAGGCGGAGACACACGTTCGTAGAACATGGGGGAGCATAGGCCCGTCTCTCAGAGCCTGAGAACATAGGCGTACAGTAGTAGGATACCACCGCTCACTGGCACCGGCAAGTGTATTCCACCACAAGATGCAATCATCTCTACCATGGGTCCACCATTCACGATTTCTCTACTGCAGTTGATCGTCACACTATTGACACTGAGCGAGTGTCTCCCTATATCCACCGGTGGAGCCGGCAAGGGTGATACCCTGCACCAAGACCACCAACAGCAGCAGCACAAACAACACCAGCAGCACCACCACCAGCAACTAAACGCCAACTCGGAACACACTCAGTCCGAACCGCCCGTCGACGTGCAGGTGCAAGCGAGGAACAGGGCCGTTATTCAAAACATAGAAAAACTTTGGATTCACAAGTTTCAGGAGTCGGTGTACTTTCGCAACCTGCCGAAAAGTTTCCAGCAGAACGTGAGAGAGTTTTTGAAATCGAGGACCCGAGATATCTTTTATGGGGCGCAGAGTTTTATTTCTCAGGAAAATAAATTACGTAAAAATATGCCTTCGTATCATGAAAGCGACAGTTTGAAATCTATACCGGATACGCATGATGCGACTAATCCTGAACGTGCAGTGAAGGAAGAACACCCAGATACTGCCTCAGATGAAACTAAAAGTGATAACGTGACATTAGTGGTGGTCAATGAAGACAACACTGACCACCGGTCAAAACGCAGTTACGGACGCTATCGGGATTTGGACAATCGGATATCATCGTATCTTTCCGACGACGAAGATGTAGACATCACATACACGCATGTCGTGCCCTGTGTGTACGCCGATAGATACTATTGTTTAAATGGCGGAACTTGCGTGTTTGTTGGAGCTCTGGACTTAAAAACATGCAGGTAAGAACTTAAAAATAATGTTTTTAAGATTTTCTGTTTTTTCTTACCAATTGTTTTAAAGAAACCTGTTACCATATGTTCTTACAATTATTTCACATTTCAAACGAAATGTGTTCGTTTTAAATGTGAAATACAGCTTGCTCTATAACACAATGTAAAGACAACGCACGAATAATATACACGCACATATACCATCCACACATGGTAGTTGTGTTTTCTTACAACTGAATGTTACATAGAGCTAATACGATTACTTATATACTTTTTTTAACACTTAGATATCAAAACCAAATGTCACACCTCCGACATGTGCTAAAGTTGTTATTTTTTTGGGCTTTGAGTTCAAGTATATCCTAGGAATCTAAGCCACAATGTTTTGCCTGCGCGTTAGGGAAAGTGTGAAAGAGTGTACCTAAATATTACCACTCTCTCCGCTCTTCATGATCGCACGCGAAATGTGATCCTCCCCTTTTCTAAGGAATGTTAACCATATGTCTTAAGACGAAGAGGTCCGACGAAACTATCCATAAAGCATAGAAGATCAATTATAAGCGAGTATATTCCCATACCGTTTTGAGTAATAAACTTCATTAAGTGTTCCAAGGCGGTATGTGATCATATAGCGGAGCATGAGAGTCTCATTCCAACCCTACAGGATATAATATCTGTGTGTGTGTGTGTGTGTATGTGTGTGTTGTGTGTGTGTATGTGTGTATGTGTGTATGTGTGTGTATGCGTGTGTATGTTGTGTGTGTTGTGTGTGTATGTATGTGTGTGTGTTGTGTGTGTGTGTGTTTGTGTTGTGTGTGTGTGTGTGTATGTGTGTGTATGTATGCGTGTGTGTGTTGTGTGTGTATGTATGCGTGTGTGTGTTGTGTGTGTGTGTGTGTGTGTGTGCAAGTGTGTGTGCATCATCATGAACATATATCACCACGCAGGTGTTGGTACGCATGCCGGTGTGGGTCCGTTCTTACTCACCGCATAATTCCATAAAGTTAACAAGGTTTTTGAAAAATAAGAAATTATTTACTTCTAGGATAGGCTTAGCTCGATATCAATTGCAGTTCAAGAAAGAACTGCTACTTCGGGAAATGTATTGATAAACGGATTCGTTTCATATTTTTCTTATTTTAAGTGATTAATTATTTAAATATGTTCCATTGTCACAAGTCATTTAGAAGCGTGGGAGTCATATCGCATCACATCCCGACTT
This sequence comes from Pseudorimula midatlantica, assembly GCA_032361205.1. NCBI lineage: Eukaryota > Metazoa > Mollusca > Gastropoda > Lepetellida > Lepetodrilidae > Pseudorimula > Pseudorimula midatlantica. The sequence continues at coordinate 3,249 of JAUTBR010066000.1, forward strand.
TCATTGAGACGAGAGTTAGAACTATGCGTTTGAATTATTGAAACAAAGGTGTACGCGGAGACCTTAAGATATCGTATTCACCTTTCAAACGTTAAAGTATCTCGTTTGTGAAGAAATCACAACTGTGCGGCCAAATTGCCATACTCGTGTCAGAACCTAAACCATAAGAAGCAATCTTACGTGAAGTGCATATTAATAATATATTATAACGCATCGGATTAAGTTGTCAATGGTCTAAGAATGATAGTGCGGCATTTGTTCCAACAGATATTCTTAGAAATGAAACACATAAAGGCAAAAGAACGTCACATATACAATTGAATTGCCAAGGTACGGGTTGCGGTTATACCTCGTACCAGTGTCATTTTTTATTTTTAAAATCTTTTTTGCATTGGGGTTTAAAGTGGCAGTTATAGCTGACTGTGAAGCGAGTCATTATCTAAACGAACTTGCATGGTAACATTATCCTAACGTTACGTACTTAGTTATGTAACACTATTGAAGCCACCTAACGGTTAGTCACATGTTAAATGTCTGTACTAAACAAGAGCGCATCAGGTAAGCGGAGATCTTTGAAATTGGAATTAGACAACAGAATACCATAGCAACTTTTGGAAACAGTTAGGGTGATCTGGGAAGTATTGGCACCGGGACGTGCACTCTACCGTCTGACCGGCTCAGGCGTTGTATATCAACCGAGCATGTCCGTGTTTTAGGCAGCATATTGTCCGTGAAATAGAGTGACCGTCTTTGAACTCTTAACCTTGTTTTTGCTAGGAGCAACAGGGGAGGCCGTAACTATAATAGACCTATGATAGATTATGAGCCTTCAAATTAAATTAGCTTTCTCGCAAGAGGATGGAAAGCATAACGGATCTTAAGTTCAGATGGTTGAAATAATTGGGATTTATGATTTCACGATTGCGGGAATTATTTGATAATGATAGTTCTTCATTGTTTCCATATGTCTTAATTCCATGTCAACGAATAACATTCACCATTCAGTTCTTGAATAGAGAAATTCTAAGCTAATACATGTATCAACCTTGTTCTCACCCAAATATACTTCTATTCCAAATATACCCTAGATCATATAAGCAATTCTAGAATATAAACGATAAAGCATTTCAGTGGCTTCTTTCATATAAATATAACACCAGTCAATATTATTTATATTTAAACTATTTACATTAATTTACTTCCGCCCTCTGAGACCATGGATATTCTAATGTGCCACTAGAATGTTCACTCTTCGAGGCAAGTGTATACATGGGTAACATGCGAGCAATGCCAATGGTCTTACAATTTGAATTCAAAACATACTGGGTGTCCGGATGCCAAAGGTGGCCTATAGTACATTGTTCAACGATGCCAATAAGTTACTTGGAAACATCTAACTCGCACAAGATAGTTTGTCGGTTCATCGTTTCATGTACAGTTTATTTGAGTGTTCGTTAGTATTTGTTGAGTATTGGAAGACTTAATAAACGTGAATTGTTTGACCCATAAATGATGAGAGCGTGGGGAGAGGTGGAACAAGAAGGTTATGTGGGTGGTGGGGTTGCCCACACACACAGAGAGTGGAGATTATTGGGCGTAATGGGAGTGGCTAGTGTAAGGTATGTGTGGTGGTGTGTGGTGGTGTGTGGTGGTGTGTGGTGGTGTGTGGAGGCAGTGGTTAGTGGTGACGAGGGGTGTTGGGGGGGGGGGGGGGCAATTGCGAATTGGATGGAATTCTAATTAAGCAACGCGAGAAAACAGCAAATTAATGCCAGGAAACGAAATGTGACCCTCAAAGTATACACTCCTACAGTGATTCTGAAATTTAAAATGGTTCATCTAACAATGTACAAGTTACAAGCGTCCAGACACGTCCAGACCTGCGCTTCATGAAATGGTTGTACTGTAGTTTTGGCATAAATCATGACGTATGCCATCGTCCGGGTTCCCTGGATCGTCGCAAGCGCTATAACCCGGACGGTATGCCATACCTTTTACTATAGCAGGAAATGACGTAAATATCGATTTACACCTCCACTCCACTCCACTCCATTTCACTCCACTCCGCTCCACTCCACTCCTCTCCACTCCACTCCATTCCTCCACTCCACTCCACTCCAGTCCAGTCCACGCCTCTCCACTCCACTCCACACCACACCACTCCACTCCACTCTTCCACTCCACTCCACGCCACTCCACTTACTATAGCAGGAAATTACGTAAATATCGATTTACACCTCCACTCCACTCCACTCCACTCCACTCCACTCCTCTCCACTCCACTCCACTCCACTCCATTCCACTCCTCTCCACTCCACTCCACTCCACTCCACTCCACTCCACTCCATTCCACAATCGTAACGTTACAAGAGTCGTACGTTAGCATGGAGTATAAGGAGTTACGACTCTTGTAGCACTACGACTGTTCTGTGGAACGACTACAAACACAATACGTAGTACGACACTTTCGTGAAACTCACGCCAGACTAGCACTCGAACAGATCGTGCCACAAGCGTGCCAAGAACGTGCCAAGAACGTGGCCATCGTCACAGTTTAAACTACAACAATATTCTCGTCACAATACAAAAACAAAACGCTGTCTTCGAGAACGACCAAAATGACTAATGTATGGCCACTAAAACCAACATGTTCACATTGCATTATAGCATAGTTCACATTGAATTATAGCATAGCTCAACGTATAAATACAATGACGTTGTGATAGTGCAATGTACATATTTTGACAGGGAGTGTACACGTACTTCCACGCGTCTTATTCGTGTTATCACTTGCTTAATTACGAGCTCATCTAAGCTGTCTGTTGGTTCTTATTAGCAAAATATCGTACATACCAAGGTCGAATAGATAGTGGTATGGAAAGGATATTTTCATTGGGCAATAATGCATTACTTTAATGTAGCTTTCTCTTTGGTAAAAACTTGTGTTAATGCCAATGACATTTGTGGTGGAATAATTGGAATAATGGCTAAAAAGTAAAAAGTAAATTTTAACGAAAATAAATAAAATAAAATAAAAAATTCAAAGAAGTGAATTTATGTGATCACATGATATATTTATAGATTTCTTTTGCAAACCTTCTTACATTCCTTTGAGCTTTTTAGATAGCAACTACACACTAACACGAACAGTAAAAAATAAGGCATCAGCGTAAGTATGGCATATACTTGAGTAATATATTGGCTTTCAACTTCGATGGGAATGGAGCAAAATCTTTAGAATACGTTATCTGGGAGAATTCGAATAAAACCCCACATCATGAGCGTCTGGATTGATATGGATGTAGTGAAAAGTAAAGCCATCCATTTCTTCAGCTGCATCCGCCCTGGTGTATGGGTCATTCCGTAACGTTATGTTGCTGTTTTTTTCTTTACCATCGACTCCCAACCACAGTGCCAGTGGCAAGCTGCGAAACAACGCTTTAAATAACCCCGTAAGGCAATAAACCCATCAGCCTATCAACCATTACCGTCTATAACAACCATCTGAAACAACGTTAAAGAAATCCCAGAAACAAGTCACAAGACATAAAAAAAATTCTCTTAACCATAACAATGCCATGTCCAATCAACTGTAACACCACTTTAAACTTAAGCCCGTTTTAATCTTAACACCAATTCCAATTCATGCCAGTGTTAATCTTAACACCGATCTATTCTAATCATGGCCTGATTGTACGGGGGGACGTGTCCAGACACGTTTTCTCTTAACACTTGGCAGGCAGCAGTTTGACCAAGGCAGACCTCGATGCTAGCATATGGTAAAGCAAACAGTAGGAATAACATTAGCTTTACCCTATGTCAGTATGCTAAAAAGACCCCTACATATAAACAGGAATGTTGCGTTCTGTTCGGGCCCAGGTTATAGTGAGACGCTCCACTAACCCTTGCGACCTTTAACAAGAATTAGAGTTTCAACACATGCTGCGTAAAGTGAGCCAACTAACGGCATAGCGCCATAATTTAGTTAAGAACTAGTGTATGAAAGGAAACAAAAACAAAACATTGCTAACTGGGTTTCTTAAGCGATTGTATTTTTATTTTATTTTGGAAAACGTAATAGACTACTTTCTTTTTTTTAAAAACCCGCTCATCAAATTCATATTTGAGAGTGTGACGCAAATGTACTGTGTTCAATTTGAGTTAATAAATGTAGAAAGTGAAGTCAAATAAAGCGAAACATTAAAACTGTTTGTGATTTCTAGAGCAATAATGCAAACAAAAACACACACAAAATTAAAAAATTAAAAATCAACGTTACCTAACCACAATGATTATTTATTAGTGGATTGTTTTATTACATTTCACCCAGCAGAGAACGAAATGGTAGGATGACATGTGAATGGTAATCTTTGTAGCGCTGCACACGGCAGGTTGAGTTGTATACTCCCCAGGGAGTTTATAAGGAACTCTTGAGTGCACACTGAACCATTGATCTGAGATAATAATCGAGCATGCCTTATGGGGTAGATGTACAACATTACAAGTAGCCATTATTATTATAATTACTAGTAGTAGTTTTTCTTGTAAACATGTTGCATGCAACGTCACACTGATGCAATATTTATGCTATCGCAATAATTTCGCGAAAGGACGCCCTCCAAATGACTCGAAAGGGTCAAATCTCGTAAACGAATGACAAACAGCAATTCGCAATTGAGACAAATTATTTCATCATATCGCGATAGATGTATTATCTTTATACTCTGTCCCTGAGAATGCAAGCTAATATCAGCATTGATGATGATGATGGTGGTGATGATGATGATGATGATGATGATGATGATGATGATGGTGGTGGTAATAATACTGATTGTCATTGATGATGATGGTGATGGTGGTGATGATGATGATGAGGAGCAGGAGGATGAAGATGATGATGATGCTAATGAATCGTTGATGATGATGAACATTATCATTAAACTTCATCATCATTATCATCATCACCACGACCATCATCATCATCATCACCATCACCATAATCATTATCAGCGATCAATGACAATCAGTATTATTAATAAGCATCTTCATCAGTTGCTGAATTGCGCGTAACAGTAATCTTGATGTGTTGTTGATATGCTTTCCTAACTGATATCTGACCAATAACTCTGCCTCCGCAACATAGGTTGATAATTCTCGTGGTCGAAAAACCACTCGACGGTGGTGTCGTAATAATTTGGTAAATGGATTACATTTTCCCAACCAAGCCACTTTCCTAGGTTACCACAAGTTGTTCAGCCTTGATTTCAGAACAGATTGATAATATTGTATTACTGACCACAAATATACACAATGAATATTTATTACCTGAAAATAGTGTGAATATCATAACAATCTATGCATAATAATACTTTTAAAGTATGACATTTGGACTTAATACATTATTTAAAATAACCCGTGTACTCTGCTCACATAGGCTGCGTTAAAACGCGTTTGACGTGTCCATTGAAATAACTTTGTACACATAATACTGAAAGAAAGTAAGTAGATCTATAGCTTATAATAACTGTTTGGAACCTACTATGTTTTCAAGGTCATATGGTAATGGTAATAATAATGTTAATAATAACAACACCAATAATAATAATAGTAATAATAATAAATAGTAATACTAATAATAATCATAATAATAGTAATACTAATAATCATAATAATAATAATAATAATAGTAATAATCATAATAATATTTTCTCATTTTGCATGTGGGTAAATCTGGCCCCTGAAATTTGGGTACACAAATCCCCGTATTAAATTTGAGCTTGAGCTTGAGCTTGACATTCTACCGAAAATCTTTCGTAATCTCTGGGTCAGTTTGTATTAAATTAATGAAGTTGCCGGTTCCCTAAGACTGTAGTCTATGTCACACCTTGTTCTTACCGTAATGCTCCTATTCAACATATACACCCTAGATCAGTTAAGCAAGTCTAGATTACCGGAGAACAAGGGTAAAGAATTTCAGTGGCTCCTTTCATATAAATATAATACCAAATATATATTATTGATTTACTTTAACCCTCCGAGACTATTGATAGTAGTCTACTAAGACTGCAATGCTGTCAATGAAGGTCATGTGATATGACAGTATACATGCCGTCAGCAAGAACAACGTAACATTTCCAGTTTCAGTTTCAGTTTCAGTTCCAGTTTCAGTCTCCAGTTCCAGTTTCCTGTTTTACAATACAACAATTGATAGAATGCAGTATAGACGTATGTAATGTTAAGGAACGGGCAAATTTTTCTCCACATTAACAGAAAAAGGTTTATGGAATTGACAACCTGACGATTTTGTTTTCATGGACAGTTTGTAGCATGGTAAGGCGACACTAAGTGAAGTAGATGTCAGCTATTTGAGCTGGTTTTCAAATAAATGGTGTGACGGTCTTAATTAATTTTCCATTTAATACAAATAAAGAGAAAGGAGAGTTTAAAAACTGAAATAAAACAATAATAGAAAAAATAATAGAAAGCAATAACAGAAAACAACCATAGAAAACAAATAATAGGGGGAAAGCGTTACCAGCGAACAGCTACACTATCAAATTGAATTCAACTTCGATTCATCGCTCGTCATGCGCAGTACAGTAAATCAAAGCGAGGTCAGGGTCAAAGTTCATGTGAGATTCAAAATTGGAATCAGCGGTGTTGTTGGAACACACGTGATGACGTCATAACCCTGCATGCCAGAGTAGCGCCAGGATGATACGGGCGCATTCTTGGGACACAGAAATACCAAGAGGCTATCGGACTGGATGTATAATTGCTCATTGCTAAGCTTAATGTGTACTATCTGTATCTATAGCTAAAGGGGGAGAAGGAGAATTGATAATTTAAGTGTGATTAACAAGGCCTATAATGATCACTTTGCGTGTATACCATCCTAAGAAATTTCTCGTTTGACAGACACAAATATCAGGCTACGCCCTAGTGTCTGTCTTGTCACATGTGGTTTTTTTTGTGTGTGTGTATATGTAGAGTCAGTAATTTAAACTTGTTTGTTTTAATATAACATCTACATAATACTGTATGCCCCTTTGTCCGTATCTATAGGTGTGATTTTCGGGAATTTATGTCTCTTCGTGTTGATTATTTAAAGGCATAATACCACAGATGTTTATATATCGTTGTTTTGGACTAGTTCTTAGCTATATCTGCAAAGTACATTAACTTGACATAAAATCATGTTTGTACTTCCAAAAAAGCTTTCCACCACTGTGTGGTTGACAAATTACCACTGCAATCCCAAGATAGATAACCTTCATTTCGATTTCCTCCATTTTAAAACACAAAACAATAATAATAACATAAAACAACATAAATCTAATAGCATAACGGATTCAGGAATGATTTACAGCATTTGTGAACAGTTACAAATGCAGACTCGTTACATTAAGAATTTACGACGAATTGCTTCAGTGATGTCAACGCTGCCCTCTAGCGACGAGGGGGAGATAATTTGCTGAGTAAATAACTAAACGTACAGCATGATTTGACAGTACCTGTGTCTTGTGAAACTCTTCCCAAGCATGCACTTACTTAAAGGTTGTATAGCCATATGTTATTGTATTTTTAAAATATCTTCAATCATTTATAATCTTCAATATCTTTTTTTAAATTTAACATGCGATATATAAAGTAGAGAACGCTTTTACACATATGTATAATTAATACATGTAATTCAATGTGTGGCCACGTAACACACACAATAGCACATTAATAATAAAATAAAAATGCATTTAAACTTGTGTTGAATACAGCAAATAATAAATGTTGCATTTATGAAAGCTTGTCAATGAATGCTATTTTTGAGAATATCGATTTCTCTATGATGACTTATTGTCCTGTATAGGAAGCACTTAATATAGTATTTAACTCTCCTTTTTGTCTGACAATATGAGCCGACTATATAGTACCTGCGTGGAGTACTAGCTTACATATACAACCGTACCAGCTTACACATATTGCCCATAACGTTTTCTTCTCAAATGCTATCATGTTACAACCGTTTGAGAGTATGAATGCTGCTGTTAATATGGATATAGATATTGTCCTTTGTACTGTGTTACTATTTCCGTCACTTAACGGGCTTAAAATATGTATGGCAGTTGCAAAATCGATGAGCCTAAAAATACACTGTCAGACATAATATATCCCCGGTATATACTAGTATATAAAATTACTAGTCACGTGGCATACGGTTGAACTAAGGTCATAGCCGCTGTATCATATTATTATTATTACTATTACTATTACTATTACTATTACTATTATTATTATTATTATTATTATTATTATTATTATTATT
>JAUTBR010066222.1:0-11568 GCA_032361205.1 Pseudorimula midatlantica
TAATAATAATAATAATAATAATAATAATAATAATAATAATAATAATAATAATAATTAATAATTAATAATAATAATAAATAAAAGAAAATAATAATAATAATAATAAATAAAAGAAAATAATAATAATAATAATAAATACAAGAAAATAATAATAATAATAATAAATACAAGAAAATAATAATAATGATAATAAATACAAGAAAATAATAATAATAATAAAAAGAAAATAACAAATATTTTACTCCACAGTTGCTTTAATGTTCCAGGCATCGGTCAGCATGAACTGGACGAGAGGATAGAGAGTGACCAGAGTGTAGTCGTGTGTTGGAAATGACGGGCCAGAAGAATCTTTAAAGTGACTGCAAACCCAAATTCAAGAGATTTTAATAAATGGAGAAAAAAAGATAACATGCTTCTACTACACTATGGAGATACTTCCTTTCACCTTAGAACAGTGTTAAGAGTATTTCGAACACACCAATTTGTCGAAGGAACAAAACTGCACAATGTCCGGAACAGGTGATGTACAGACAATAGTGGTGCAAGCATGGCAATTTTCCGCCAACATGATTAATCCTATAAATGTGATCTTATTTATTTTTGAGGGATTTATACTATATGAAATTTGCTTCCTGTACTTCCTTGTGGTGTGATGTGTGTATGCACTGTTATGTAAATGTGAATGGATGTATTTGGGTGATTGATTTGAAGTAAATAAAACTAATTAATGCACCCCGTCTCACAAGTTAAGCCTCATTTTATTCAGAATCATTCCTGAATGAAGATACTGAAATTTTATGAACTGTTAGCAGAGGATGGAAATGAATCGTATGAACAAGTAATGGTATTATTCATAAATAAAATTTTATACAAGTCATTTTTCATTGTTATGTTATGATTCATCACTATGACAAAGTCAACAGTTATCTCATTTAACACAATCTTTGCCCTGTCAAGTCAAACTAACAACAGCAGTGCAATGTTCGAATTTACCGGGGGTCATTTGAAAATAGGCAATGTTAAAGGTATCTGTATGACCCCCTGAAAATTAGATTTAACCTCTATTAACATTGGGCCTATGGAGAAAGACCCCTTTATTAATTGTGTAGTGTGCTACCATCCTCAGACCCGATCGTCGCAAATGGGTGAAAGATTCCCGCAGCGACGTTAAACTCCATATTCACACAATTCACTCCTCGGACCCGTTGCACTCATAGTAGGTCAACAAAAATGAGAATATTTAACTAAATGATGCTCATTTCTATTGATCTGGGACCTTTCGTCTCTCGTAGCACTACAATTGTACTAATGTTAGAAAGACCATTGACGAAACAACAGACATCTTTTACCGGTAATATCAAAACATTTATTTCATGAAAACAATCGTGTAATTATACTGAATCATGACAATGACAGAATACAATATTGTAACAAAAATGGTCATCTTGAATTGAGAGGTGAAAAACAGCAGCAAGCAAAATGGACAGGTAACTCTCATATAGGTCAAATGTTAAAATTACTCAAACAGAAAGTGTGGCATATATAGTGTTATTTTATGTTCATTATTAGTATTGCTCATATTAGAGCAATATATTTGCAAGAATATGCACTTTCACGCATGAAATGCCATGAACACCAATCAAAATAATTAATTTTACCTGTTAAAACTATCAGCATATGTGACAATCTACACAACTGAAATGTGAGACTAGCAACCAAACAGTGATCACAACAGTGTTTCCAGCTTTACTATTTCATTTTCAATATTATTGTATTCAAAAACACAAACTGTAGGCAAGTTTAGGGTGGGGGAAAAAATCAATACACACAAAATATTTTTTTTAAATGTTTAGGAAATCATGATTTAGAGAGCTACCTAAAAATATTGCAATTTCAAACACAAACTTGTTGCATACTTTATAATTGTGTAGTATATTTAATTACTGTTTCATCTTCCCAGTAATAGGTCATAAAGTCACATCCCTCTATAGTTCAGTGTTATGAAGAACCCCTCTACAATAACACAACAGTGGAATGAAATCGGACATTATTTCATCTGTCGGTGCAAGTGGCAAATTGGCAGTATTCCCCGACGTTCTGTGACCATGGTTTACTAGTTACAAAGGTGTCATTTTCAGATAGCCATTAAGTTGGTTGTTCATGGATCCGGTAGGATTTTTCAATAAATATTGTTTAATTTTTTTAAATTAAAATAAAAAAACATTACTGCGTCTTTTAAATTAATTTCTTTTTTTAATAAATACTTGTTTTTAATTCAACCCCTGCTTGTTAGTAACAATTTGTTCCATGTTTGTCAGTTACAACTATTCCATGTTTGTCAGTTACATCGCTCCCCCAGTTGTCAGTTACATGGGCATCTGCTGCTTGTCCCTGCCTTCAGTCCAGGCCTTGGCAATGGTTTTCTTCATCTCATCGTCACCATCTTCATACATGTTCTGCATCATCTTCATCAGACCGGCATTCGGGTCTTCCTTGTCATCCACTGTTGGTCTGAAACAAACCGCTGAAGCTACAACAACTCTTGTAAATATAAATAGGGATTCTAATTGGGAAAAAAAATAATCTATTTTTTTAAAAATTTTAATTTAATTTTTTAAATTGTGAAACTGTAGCGTTGAATACTGTAGTAAATCTTGGAGCATCGGCAGTTATAGGAACAGACCAAGGATGATATATGCATTACCACAATACAGACAGCGCATCCTATCAATATTGCGTCAGATAAAAAATAATAAATAAATAATATTAATAAAAATTCTTATGAGCAAGTATGAGTCCAGCATTGCTTACTTTTTTCCCTCTTTCGATTTCTTCTCTGCCTCTGTCACGAAACCCCAAGTTAAAGTGCCCTTTTTTCTCATCATTAGTAAAACACAATCTGACTTTACCTGCATGAAAAAAAAGAAACAAGGTCAAAACCTGTCAAACTCAAGACATATCATTATTGTTCAGTTATTTTGATTATCAAATATCTGTATGTACATGATGTATATATTATAACATGCTTACATTGGTATGTTCAGGCAATTCACCAGAAAAATATTGGTAGTAAATGGATTCACCCATTTGCCATTCACCTACAATGTGGCAATAGAGAGTTTAAGTGCATCATGTCTATTTTTAGATTGTTGAAGAATATGAAACTAGAACTTCCTGTGATAGGCAAATAGAAGTACTAGGCCTTAGGTTGACTAAAACTCCAGAAGAAATCGTAATACACAATTACAAAATATCATATATGTACATTTCTCTGAAATGAATTATGTTGTTGAGCATGGTTCACGAGTAATAAATCGGGATGCAATCTAAGGTACTTAAAAAAGACAATAGCCATGCACATTTCACCTACATGCTTATCACCAAAATCAGTAAACATGGTAAACTGGGTATATCTAAAATTAGAATTCACTCCACTTACACCCATAGATAATCTTCCAATTACCATACACTGTCATGTACCTATGGGGGTTCCATTGAATTAAGTGGTTTTTTGGGACACCGGGAAGCGATCTTACCTTGTGGTAGCTTTGGCTGGGTTCAATTTCCTCACAAAGTCTGGCAATGTGCAGCTCGTGATCTCGGTTGTTCAACCCACAGACGACCATCCGAACAGATCTGCATTGAGAGTTCCAGTTAAACTTTGGCTAGCTTAAATTTTTATTAAAAACTAGGGGTGGCACGACGCAGCTACCTCATGATATAATACGTATCACAGTTACGAGTAAATTACTAGGCTCACGATACGATACATATGACGATACTAGTTTTATAAAATCTTTGAAAATTTGTGATTGTGAGCCTGTGCAAGTTATTTGTGTTTAATAAAAGCATGAATAAACAAAGTAAAAATCTAAAAACTTTAATAAAAATAATAATGTTGCTGTGGGGGATCTTTTACCCAGTTGCCACGACCAAACAGAAGACTACTCTTCTCAAAACACTAAAATAGAAATTCAATAGCAGGATCCCTACTATGATTTTCGTTTTGGGGAAACTTCATATGAAAAGTTAACTAGACTAATTACATGGATAGGGATTTAATAATGCGTTTCCGATAAATCATGACTGCAAATTGCACATATCTATTCCAGCAGATAAACATAATATGGCATGAAAATAATAAGGGGGGTCTTTCTCCATAGGCACACAGATACCTTTAACATTGCAGATCTTCAAATGACCCCCTATTAATTCGAACACTGTAATATTTATAAAGACGACAGTTCTATGATTACTTGAGTAAATTTCATGTATAAAAATGCATATACACTTTCAATTTGTGCATCTGAGGAGATCAGCATTTACACAAGTACTAGCAACAATTTTGCTGAAAACTCACTGTTTAGTAAACTCGGATATGATCTTGTCGGCGGGTAAATCTTGGACCCCTTTCATGGTGACATAGATCTTCATAAACTTTTCAGACTGGTCCCAGGCTGAAAGCATAATCATATAATAAAAATAAAATATTTGAAATTGGCCATATGATTACTGAATGCATTTTTTGTTTGGAATTGGGGATTAGAGACACTTTTGTTCTCACTTATCATGTCTTGTTAGTAATATAAGGCATGAGGAAGCCCACAACATCTGTAGTACTGAATGTTGCAGTAAACCTGCAAGCACCAGCTGGTACTGACAGACCAAGTATGAACATTATCAATGGCACAATGGCAACCTGCAACACCTGTAGCCCATGTTTGCAGTTGCAGTATACCTGCCAGCATTGCCTGGTACATGTCTTGTATCAGCAGGAGGACACATGCAACACTTGTAACCTTAATAATATGCAACCCTGCAAGCACCGCAGGGTTGGAACTTAACTTTAAAACGTACTCGCCCGAATAATGATACAATATTAACAAAACATGAAATTTCTACTCGCCTGTAGGATACCTTTAACATTACGAAAAATGGATTGGGCTGCTGGGCGAGTGGCTTACCATACTTCTTGATGTGTTCCTTGTATATCTGCGTCTCTGGTTTCGCGCCCGAGGAAGGCGTCGATGAAGGTATGGCTGTCGTCTGCAGCTGTAGGGATATTGCTGACTCAACTTTGTGGATTTCCACGGACAACGCATTTTGAACTCGAGTTCGAGTAGAGTCATCTTTTAACTTCCTCAGTTCTTCGAGATCTTTCTTTAGCTGTTATTGTTAAATATACAAGATGATGTTGTTATCAAGGTCATAGTAACTAACTCATTCTGAGAAAAATGAGACTGTTTACTGTGGTTTACAGCGATAGAAACTAACTTTAAAATTCCTAGCCCAACTAGTGATAACAACTAGTGATAACAAATGTTAGGCCTTTCTACAAGGGATACCTTTAGCATTGGAAGAAATGCCCTGGGCTACCATGCATTTCAATCTAATTTAATGTTGCTTAACTTTTGCATGTTTAGTACAGTTTACTAAGTAACAGGCAGATATCATGTATATAGTTTACCACCCGTGATGAAAGTAGTGAAAGCAGATTAACCTTCTCCCTGCTGAATAAAATCAAAGTCTTCTATTTCTGCATGTGATTGGGCAACTTAAGTCGCCTTCAGCAGGGAGAGGGTTAACATAATTCTTCATCACCTTCAGAAATACGTAACATTGAAATGTTATTATAAATCAGCGATAAAAACCAACTTTAAAACGTACTCGCCTGAATAGTGATACTATTTACAAATAACAAATGTTATGAATTTCTTTTAATTGCGAACCCTGTAAATTCAAATAATTTGGGCAATATAATATTTTACAGATTTTACAATTTAAAAAATGCTACAGGTATATTCCTACTACCTTACCACATGATAACACAAGTACAAGTGTACCAAGTATAGTATATATTTGTTTTTAAGAAACCGAAAATGTTTAATTATATTTAGCAATGGATGACTTTTTTTCAGCTCTTTTTGGTCACTATATCATATCATCAGATCATGTGTGCGACTGTGTGATGAGATTGAATCTTTGGCATGATCACGTGGATAGCATCATGATATTGTGTGTTAACTTCCAGTTCCAGTTCTGATAATTTGCAATAATAAATATTTGCCATTTTACTGTTTGTTTGATGATTTGGGCCTCTAATTTTGATCGACACACGACATTTATCTCCATAGATAGCCTAAGTAGAACTCAATATTTCAATTTCGACAAGTTCTTTGTTGTTGGGAATGTTTTGTACATACCTCTTCAACTGATGCCATTGTATGGAAGATGAGTAAATATGAATAAAACGAATGTTTCTGTTCCTCACGTGGGTTTTCCCGGAGAAGCGAGCAAGACGCCTAATTTGTCTTTTTGTTGTTGTTTTCTAGAGAGTTCGGAAACTAAACTGGGTTCTTGTCTTTTACAATTAGCAAAGCGCATCGGATGTGATATGGAAACCCGTTTTGAGAACATGTGGAGTTATTTCCCTTAATTCTACTACCGTATTTCTTATTATAATTTGCAGTCCCTTATTTATTATGTAGTGTCATTTGATTTCTGCCTAAAAACAACACAATAAAACGTTTGATACCCAAATTATACTATTTTATTAAAGTAATGCATTGCTCATAAACTGATCAAGTATGCCATGGTTGAAAAGGACATTGAGATTTAGACACAACGATGTACATAAGATAACTCAGCCCTACTATACAGTATAGTCTATATATATAATACTTATCTAACATAATTTGGTACACATTTTAGTCATACTATTTGATTAAAGTAATGCATTGCTCGTAAACTGATCAAGTATGCCATGGTTGAAAAGGAATTGAGAATTCAGCCTTGTCCCAGCGTCTCGGGGTGCTATAAAAGTTATAATATTTTCTACTTGTTTATTTGTAAGGTATGCTACTTTCTTACATCATAGTATTACAAGGAATATTTGTTAGCGTCCTTTATAATCTATACTTACATGTAAGTACTTGTAGTATGTCCACCACACAATATACAGTGCCTATGTAATATTGTAAATATAGATTGTGTATTGATCTGCACTATCCTGGCTGGCAACTTCTGCTTTGAAATGATGCCATTCAAAACTGAAATCGACGATGTAAAAGCGGGTCGTTTTCATCATTCCAATGATGTTAGTGAGGCGTTTTCCCCCGTTAATGTATTACATATGCCTTATACTTTCTAGATATGGATTTTGTTTTTGAAAAACATTGCAGATAATATATTATTCGAGACGTTTCGCCCCCTGCGCTTGGCCCCATTATATCTTTTCGCCCAGAAATATAGTATCTGCAGAGTTTTAAGAAAACTAAATCTATATCTAGAAAGTATAAAGCATATAATGCATTAACACAAAAATAAACCTCACTAACGTAATTGGAATGATGAAAACAACCCGCTTTTACATCGTCGATTTCAGCTTTGAATGGCATCATTTCAAAGCCAGAGTTGCCAGCCAGGATAGTGCAGATGACGAATACATGCTGAATCATGTTAAATCCCTATAAAATGTCATCTTCACCACATGCATTAATATGCATTTTATATACATGTATGTTTTTCCAATGTGATATGTTTACCACCAATTAACGTTCACCATTACCGGTAAGTATTCTCTCCACACATATAACATTACGTGCATGTACCACGATGGGGATCCATTCTAGTCCACAACGGACGAGTATATCTTATTTTCAAACATCTCCACATCAAACTATGATGTTAATATATAATAAGAATGGTATCTATCGTTGGCAGTGTACATACCTACGTGTTTTCCATACAATACAAATTATATTGGAGGTTTTTAGTTTGTTCCACGTTCAACTTCAAACGCGGTAATTGCTGCGTATTACATCACATAATTGTGTCAATCATGTGATGCTGACTGTGACTGACTTCTCTTAAACAACTTATTACAATGTGGTCGTGATCGCGGTCGTGGACGCTACGGTGTTGTGTTGTACAAGTAGCTAGCTACTGATTTAATTTATTTTTATTATTCATTGTATCGACATCAAGGAAACTTACAGGCCGACAGACAGATATACCTGTGCACGCAACACATCTATGGACCCAATGTGTAGCACCTTTATTTTAAAATTCGGCAGCTCCATTTTTAAGCGAGTTATTATTATTAATAATAATAATAATGTGAACAATTATATTGCGCCAGATCCATGCTTCAGAAGCATGTTCATAGTCCAGTGTTCGAATTAATAGGGGGTCCGGGGGGTCATTTGAAAAGCTGCAATGTTAAAGGTATCTGTGTGACCCCCTGCAAATCACAGATGTTACCACCTTTAACATTGGGCCTATGGAGAATGACCCCCTCATTATTTTCATTATTTCGAACACTGTAGACAGTGTTTGAAATAGAGCCTGTGCGCATGCCCGTGGCAAGTTATGTTCAGTGAGGATGGTGAAGTTTTAGGCTTGCACGTGATTATAATATCTTCTTTCTTTTTTTACTTATCTGTTATCTGTCCTCATATCTGGCAGTGACACTGCTGGAGTTTTATACATTATTGATATACATATGGAGCTACATTATTACCCCTGTTAATGGATCAATGTACTCTCATTTCACCTTCTCTGGGGAATATACAACCCAAGCTGCCGGTTAATGCGCTTGGTTGACCATATATTCATAATTCCAGCTTATCCTTCTGGGTACCCATTCACAGCTGGGTGGAGTGGAACAATGTGGATCTAAGCACTTTGCTGAAGAATGTCATGAATGTATTTCGGGAGAAACTTAAATCATTCTAATTATTATATATGTTTTTAAACATTCATCCTCTCTTTTCTATATATGAATTCTGTTCTGTTTTGGAACCATTCTTCCAAGCATTCAAACGTCTGTGGTTGAAACAAGACTTCCAACTTGTTGGCGAACAATTCTCTGCGTGCTACTAGTAAGGGGAGATCACCAACTCCGAACACGCAGAAACCACTTTTACGAACGCCCCTACAGCGCATGCTCCTTCCAGAAATTGGTCTAAAGTTCTGGAAGCGGACTATAAGAGGTTTCTTGATAATATAGTCGATGTCCGCTGAAAATAAAAATAAATCAAAAGTGTCTGAAATTATCGAGGATATAATAAAAAAGCTTTGATATATTCCCAAACCTCACGAGGGCTTCCTATTGGGTATCATCCTCGAAACACAGGCCATTATTACAAATATTGATTAAGTGTAATCACAGGCACTTGAATCAGGCCATTATGTATTAAAATATATATGTATATTTTTGTATATATTTTGTTCTTAAAGTACTTTTATTTAAAATATATTCTGTTTAAAGTTTTGTATTAAAATAAAATATTTAAAAAAAATATATATATATATATAAATCGCCATCGACGACATAAATAGAGATCTCTTATTTATGTGGTCGATGGCGATTTATAATTTTTTTTAAATTATTTTTAAATTTAAATATCTTTTTTAACAGAATATATTTTAAATAAAAGTACATTAAGAAAACAATATATACAAAAATACACATATATTTTTTAACACATAATGGCCTGATTCAAGTGCCTGTGGTGCAATAATGACAGGGGTTTCGATGACGATTGGAGCTTGGAGAAACGATGAAGCCTACCCTTTTCCATATGATCTACGAATTATTTTATCGTGGTGATAGGACTACACTTAACAGCGTGTTTACGCAATATGATAACATGAATTTTCTAACTTAATCATTGTTCTTTTACCTGCCGAAGACCCCGGTACTTTCAAATGCGCATTGTTGCTGATTGTTGAGAAGAACACCTCGTATGGAACCTTTGCTTTGTGGATCCACTTCAGAAAATCCTTGGAAACGGGGTCGTTGATAACATACTTGACGAAGTCTCTAGTGACGGCGACTGATTCCTCTCCCGTGTACAGGGTGATATCATGAGGAGGAGAACCTTCTGAAGCCCATTGCCTATGGAGATAAATTATTTGTTCGTTTCCGCTACGAATTACGATTATTTTTAATTATTGGTGGGAAATTAGTAATCATATGGTTCACGTTTCCAAAGTCATTGCAATTAGCTTTGTTTCACCATATGATCAATTATCATTAATATGTAGTGTTTTTCTAAACTATGAACTATGTTGAAATGCAAGTTCTACCATATTGGAGTTAAAAGCAGAATGCAGGTATGTTTTGGAGTCATCTAAGTCTACTGTTGGCTTCACGAAGATAAATAGTAAAATAGTTTTCATTTATTGAAATAATTGAAAGTGGCTATTCTATGTAAAGAACAGTATTGATTAGTTCCTATATTTAATAAAATACTACATTCCGGCTTGGCGAATAACATAAAGCCAGAAAAAGTTGTCAGGCGCTTTTGTTGAGAATAAAAATAAAACAACACATAAAATTTACTTACGATTTACCATTGATATCCACAAGATTCGTACCATTCTGAATTTTCAAAATCCGAATAATTTCCAAATTGGTTTTCAGCGGGAACTCTTTCCCAGCCAGGTTAATGAAATACTTCCACCCATTGTGTTCTAGAAGGTCCTCCATACATCCGAGGTCAGCTTTTAGGACCGAGAACTCTCCTTGCCGGATGTCAAGACGAGATGACGAAACAAACACATTCGGAAGACAATCATGATAGAAGTGCAGCATAGGCATAACCGAATGACTTGCATTGGCATGCACGTGAATACAATATAGGTTGGAGGGTCTGTAGATGGCCATCAGAAGTCGGTTGAACTGTTGCATGTTCTTGTGCATGACAATGCTGTAGGCCAAAGGAAAGGACGACTCCTCGTTTGTGACTTTAAATATGCAATCCTTTTTCAAATGGGTGCAATTCCTACGAAACATATTGATGTGTTTAGGACGATATTTAATTCCGTACACAACAGCTCTTTCTACTTCCGATTCATCACCGGAAATGAGGTCTTTACAAGATGGCTTGTAGAGCTTGTACGCATGTCTGGAAACACCAGCCACTGGAGTGCCCTTAACGTTGTTGAAGTTTGCATGGCATTGGATTTGAGTGCTGGAAAATTGGTCCTTGCAACTGGTCTTCCCAGAAATGTGTGACCAAAAAGGCCGTCTAACTAGTTGAAACGCCACTAATATCTGGATTCCAACAAACAATGCTATGAGAAATAATAATATTTTTATTATTAGTGACGTTCGATACTGCGTTCTCAATGACAGCATGGCTCTTCGTTGTTTAAGCAACAAAACAACAACAGGTCGCATACAAGAATACTAAATGATATACACATTGCACACCAATCTTTGTTTATGTCACACACTATGAATGTGATCTATAGTAATGCAACATACTTTGAACCACATGTCACATCTGATTATGGTACGGCAATGCATCATCGTATCCTTAGAACATTGCTTTAGTCCGTTACCACAGGGACACGTACATATTTGAAAGAATGATATCCGGATTTGTAAAACTGAATCCAACGCTTGCTATACTTCATCCGGTAGGCCGTCAACTTCCGTTAGGTCGAACTAGGACTGTAGTATTGAATGCCTAAGCCATACCGTGTATGCTTAGATGTATACCTAAGCATATTCGTGATTTCTTCCACTGTAAATACATTACTATAATGCATGGCCCA
>JAUTBR010066555.1:0-11562 GCA_032361205.1 Pseudorimula midatlantica
TAGAGTGTAGTATAAGGATATATTTTCACTCATATATTCCGCTATCCTACTGCCAAGCGTATACTAAAATGAGAAATTCTTCACATTTAGTCTACATGGGTACGTCTATTACCTCTTACTAACTATGAATAATTGGCTATATCACAGACCCACTACAAACCATTGGCTATCTGGGACGGAATTCGGATAATTGGCCATATTGGACTGAATAGGAATAGTTGAATATATTGGTTATCTTGGACCGAATACGGATAGTTGGCTTTATAGTAGTGGACGTGGATAAATGGCTATATCTATGTTCCTAGATACTAAGTTAAAGCGATGTTTAGTTAATGCGACTTGTCATTGCATCGCATTTTCGCATGCATTGTAGCATTGCTTTAGCAACAATGTTAGACTGTACAGGACATGCACATGCGCTGTATGTTGATGCTAGGGAAGGTAGGATACTTATTATACTCACAAAAATAAATGAAGCCCCACCGGCAGATAGTTAATGCGACTTGTCATTGCATCGCATTTTCGCATGCATTGTAGCATTGCTTTAGCAGTAATGTTAGACTGTACAGGGCATGCACATGCACTGTATGTTGATGCTAGGGAAGGTAGGATACTTATTATGCTCACCAAAATAAATAAAGGCCCACCGGCAGATATTTACTGTGGAAGCTAAATAACAAAATTTCGAAATTCGGTTAACGGAATCTTGTGCCATTATTCTTCCAAATTCCAATGCGCCTGCAAGTTTTGAAGAGTTCATGGAGCCTGTAGACGTTTGGAAATTCTTCTTAACATAGTTATTAAGCTAAAGTTAATATGGTGAAATAAATCTATTGACCATCAATTAATTGTGTTAAGTATACATCTGTCAATGATGGTGTTATGCAGATACGGGGTGGTCCTGATTTGCAATTCGTTCATTCCTTTCGGTAGGAATCGCACAAACGTGTTTGAAACACATACATCGCTCTCAAACCCAATAACTACCCCTCCCCCATTTCCAACATAAGTAGATACAAACAAACAAACAAACAAATATATATATATAAAGAAGAAAAAAATAACCCAAACATAAAAAAAATGAAATTAAATATGAAAAAAAAGGAAAAGAAAACCAAAAAAAAATATAATCATAATAATAAAAAAATATATATATAAATATAAAGTAATAAATAAACAACAAACAAACAAATTGTTATAATAATAAAACATAATATATTTATTTTTAAATAAAAATATGAAAATATAAAGTAATAAATAAACAACATTCAAACGAAAACTCGAAGATTAATTCGGTGAAGGTGTTTAGTTGCTTACATGCAGACACATCATGCTCTGATTGCATCAACGTGTCTACAGACCTGCTTCTGTGAGTTTCTACCTGTTCCCATTTCTCACAGCGTAGACTCCTCCCCGCCCCCGACAACTGCCGAGTGTCAATTAGCCTCCGAGGAGCAGCGAACCCCCTTACAGCTCCGTGTTCTTCTGTGCCAGAGCCACGGATAGCGTCATCATAAACCGCTCACTTGTAGATTTGAGAAGATTATGGGCGTTATATTACGGTAATAATATGCTTGCTTCTGATAGATATGATAAATACGAGTGTTGTTGGTGTAGGGGGCGCCGATGATCGATAATGTCCATTGCCAAGACGTGGCGTGGAACGATGTGAACCGGAAGTGTTTCTATTATCGAATTCCTGTACTAGAAGAGGAAACATAGTTATTATCAATTTATCAGAATTAACATTCGGGGGCCTTATCACAGTTTCTCATTATCACCGGTGATCAAGTAGATCCTCTAAAAAGTCAGTTTTACACATGTTCCAATGTCTGTGCTCTAGGTGTAATTTGCATGTGATATGAATGGAGTCTTGTTCCAAATAAAGTGGGTTCCATGCCGTTTAATTGTAATCTAAATTTATATCACTACTCTCTCTCTATCTCTACCCGAAAGTAGTAGGTATCATTGAATGTGGGGTGGTTAGGTCACCTCCTTCTACATTCCAGCCATGCAAGTTCTTATTGATATACAATGCCTGCCGTCGAGTGCATTTTTCCATTGCCTGATGTAATGTGCATGCCTATTTTATCGGCTTATAGGCATCAGGGAGCCCTTCTGCACTAGATGCTATGAGCATATTACAGATTGATACAGACGCTCAAATTAACCTAGTCTACATGATAAATGATAACAAAAGAAATCCTACTGATATCACCTCTTCCTTCATATATATACACAATATGTAAGGACACATCAAACCAATCTTATAAATATTGGTAGGTATGCACGATATCTAAACCGGAAAGATTTCGATTTCATTAAAACAATACTCGGCCATCACACAAGATCTGAATGAGCCTATAATACGCTGATGTCCTTTGAACTCCGTGCAGCGAGTGTCCGTGTTCAGAGCTTTGCGCTAATGTAGGAATTAACGGCTGAGTCGTCGTAGACGGTGGTGTAGGTGGAGTGGTATTGACAGATACAATGTAGATTACACCCCAGGGCAAATAGGCAGACAGATCGGATGAAAGAAGAATGGTTGGATAGAGACTTTAGTTCCTTGATCGATGGGCTGAAAATGTATTGGGCGTGGTATGCGTAGGACGCGTCTCAGTGTATATGGGAACGGGTTAATGAATGGGAATGGGTCAACGTGTGGGAATTCGTGTCATGACACTGCGAAGTATAATGCGTCGGAGAGACACCGGAAGTCACGTGATCACTCGTTCTGTGGACTTGTCAGTGGCGTTTGTACTCTGGAACCCGGGAGTGCAACGCACCCACACATCCACACCTACACCCAGATCCACCACCCCCCCCCCCCCCCACACCAACACACACACACAAATATATATATATATATATATATATATATATATATATATATATATATATATATACGCACACACACAGAGACACACAGAGACACACAAACACAAACACATACACACATACAGACACACATACACACACACACACACACACAAACACACAGACACACACACACACACACATGACAAGATAACAGGACAACTTCTATTATCATAGTTATTATTTTGCCCTAATAATACAATGCCAAATCCTCTGTTAGCTTCCTGTCTTCGTTGAACTGAGTCATCCCATCTGGCTTACTTCGGGCATTTCTATCTGAGATATTGGTGTCAAATGTTGGACTTAAAGATGCAATTATTGACTTGACCGTCTTCAGTTGTTCCCGCCAATACTGCTCGAGTCGGGCATTACACCAGACTGAACATGACCATAATTTCTGAACCCTAACGATTCGTGTGAACCCCTCCGATACTATCATTGGCGGCCTAATGCATTTCAGATTCTAAACACAACCAAGATGGATGCATATTCTGTAATGGTTCAAATTAATATATTATAAGTTCCGGCTGAAATACATATTTTCATCCCGTTACTAATCCTGATATGTTGCGTGTATAAACACACCTGATCATAGGATTTCCCGCAGTATTAGAATTGGTATTGCTACGTTAACGTTTCCCAACGAAGTTTCATATTGGATTAAATTTAGCTGGAAGTACAAACCGCCGCATCCACTGAGAGTGTTCCAATTGATTTTCAATTATTACAGCTATTTATCATTCTGCTGACAATCCTCTACATATCATCATGGTTTAGTTGTGTGGACAAGACCGCCCAATACAAAAAATACTACATTGTCATTGGTAAAATATTATATTGGTAAAAGTGTATGTGTCCAAGAATGTTCGTTTGGATGACCGTCTACAACGAGACTTTAAACCGGATGTGGTTACAACATATCAAAAGAGCTGTTCGCTTCTATCGCTACTCAGCCACTGCGACGTCGCAGGAACGTAAAGACATCCCAATAAAGAACATATTATTTTGGTAAAAGTGTATGTGTCCAAGAATGCTCGTTTGGAAGACGAGACTTTAAACCGGATGTGGTTACAAATGTCAAAAGAGCTGTTCGCCTATACCGCTACTCAGCCACTACGATGTCGTAGAACCGTAAAGATATTCCAATAAAAATCATGTTATATTGTTAAAAGTGTATGTGTCTTTAAACCGGATGTTGTTGCAAATGTCAAAAGAGCTGTTCGCCTATATCGGTACTCAGCCACTACGACGACGCAGAACCGTAAAGACATATTATATTGGTAAAAGTGTATAGAAGAATGCTCGTTTGGATGACCGTCTACGACGATACTTTTAAACCGGATGTGGTTACAACATATCAAAAGAAGTGTTCGCCTATATCGCTACGTCGCCCACCAGAGCCGCCGTGTCATGAGATGGTTCGTGTTCCTATTCGCTGAATCGATAGCCCCAATACCAGGCCAGCTCGCGCACTGTATTACCACACTTGAGGTGCTATCCCGGGGCGGGTTCTCCAAGCTCACGGGCACTTCAGAGGATCGCGATCCAGCCTCTCGTCTCGACTCAAGGACGAGCAATCCGGCGCGTAAACCGTCAGCTCTATTTAGCCCTAGGTCAGGTAGGATTTCACTCGTATCAATGGTCGGGCTCGGTGCTTCTTAGAGGGGGCTCAATGGACTGACTGCTGGTGTCACTTGATATCTGATCGTAGCGGTCCCGACTCTGCAGGCTGGGGAACCATTGCACGAATCTAGCGGAATCCACATCAGGCCGCGAGATTACGAAACTTGTTGAGTATGATTTCACGCTCAAGCTCAGAATTTACATGACGTTTTATGAACAAGACTCTGAGTTGAGCATGGCATCGTACTCAGAAACTTGTTGAGTATGATTTCACGCTCAAGCTCAGAATTTACATGACGTTTTATGAACAAGACTCTGAGTTGAGCATGGCATCGTACTCAGAAATATTTCCCCGGGATTATGAAACTTGTTGAGCATGATTCACTGCTCAACAAGGAAGTGTTGTGGGGTTATGGATTTTATGGGTTTTTCACATATAAAATTGGAGTCTGAGGATGAAATCGTACTGAAAATGTTTCGTAACCTCGGGGCGTCTCTACATAAGGAACACAATGGCCTACTTCCGGCGGTTTCTAGAAGATCTAGAGCAATGCTAGAATTCGCGCCAAGTCGCAAAAGTAAGGCTAGAGTGACGTCACGAACTTGCTACACCCATGAAAGCATGAAAGCTTGTCTAGCAACAACTAGACATGGGCAATGATACTTCCGGGATAAACTATCGTAACCGCCCGAAGTAGGCCAAGATTACAATCCCTTTTTTGTTTGTTAGTATGGTTCAATAATCTATTCAAAGTATTGTGCACAAATCCTTATACAATTTAAACCTGAGCGTGAAATCTCACTCAAAGTGTTTGGGAATCTTTTGTCTGGATGGATGTCTTTCTGAACATCTACGTCGATCACGTCATGATCAGTATCCTTGAACATCATTCGTAGACAAGTTATGCTAAATGATCGCCATGTTTTGATTATGATCCGATGTGTAATGCTACATGCATTCCACAAACAACCAAGTAATGCTTTTTGCACATCATATGGTACATGGTAGGAATCATAGGGTACATGCTACATCATATGTCACATGGTAGGAATAGTATGTCGAAAACTGGTGTCATAACTTCCGGTTTAGCGGGTTGTGTACAGGCATAGGAGCTGAAAGTATTCACAATATCCGGTGACATAAACTGGTCAAACATCTAAATGCGCAAAAGTCCACTGTTACGTCACAAACGTCACCTATCACCGGAAATAACATGTAGACTAGACTTGCACTCGCAAGTCTCTTCCGTGTGAGCTATCTCTTCCGTGGTTATGTCAGAGGTGAGGGTTGTGCAGGTTAACGTCATAGCATAGAGGAACCCACCGGCGAGACTACTTTCGTAATGATATCAGAGTCATGTTGTGCAGGAACATCACGATTAAGATATGCGTTTAAACATTGTATACAACCGAACACATTCCGACTTCAGAACTTATTTCGAATATACACGTGACCAGAGGCCTGTTCAGGAGGGCGTGAACACGCGAGTACATGTGACGTCACGCGATAACTCGCGTAAACTCGCCCTCCTGAACAGGCCTCTGATGTCTGTTCAGGAGGGCGCGAACCCGCGAGTACACGCGTGAAATCACCTTAGCAACATTCATCCTTCACATGTGACGTCACGCGAAAACTCGCGTAAACTCGCCCTGCAGGCCTCTGCTCTCCGTTACGTCCATACAGAGACATGGGCCAAATCCAAGTCTGAAGTTAAACCTAATCCTGTTTCACCGGAAGTCCTCCCCATCAAGAAAACATTGAATTTCAGTTTATATACTGGTTAGGAATCGTAAACAACTCCCTGAAAGTGGAAGTACCGGGCATCGGGGAAAAAGCTACCGACGCCAGACTATTTCTCCAGTGCCAGTTTGATGGTGCGGGACCTATATAAACACTGTTGTTTCAGTGTTATTCGTGGCCTTTCCGCTCCTGAATATCCGTCGAAGCAACACTTCCGGCTCGACGTCGCTAAACGCCCAATCGCGTTCTTAAGTCGTCCGCTGGTGACGTCAAGGGGCCTCGCGTCCCAAGCTTCGCTTTGTGAAATGATCCCTCTCAAATCAATGACGGCGTGTGCTGCGGCCATTGATCCACCGGTTCCAGTAGGTTTACGTGGCGCTGACTTTGTCTGCAATATCTCGTCGTAACGTGATCTCGGCCCCAGGGGTCGCGTAGAAAAAGCTTGAGTGGCCGACAGAGAGGTGTGGACTAGCGTTAATTGAATGTTGAACAATGCGAGTATTCAACTTAATTGATATGTTCATGGAGAGTAGAGTTGCTAGAAATTTTGGTTCTAACTGACTTCTGCCCTGCACGTTGATAGTAGGTTACCTGTTGTAAGAGTACTGTGACAGATGAGGACAAGCGAACACACACACACACACACACACACACACACACACACACACACACACACACACACACACACGTATACACACGCATATATATACACACCCCACTCCTACCCCCTCACACACTTACAAATACAAACAATATATTTATCGCTTGTTATGGGAAACATAGCAATGCTATTCTGGTAACCTATGTAATCAATTACAAATATTATACTTAGTTAGTCTATATCTCTATTTTTTTCTCTTTTATATCTCTCTCCCCTTTTCTCTTTCCTTTTTTTTCTCTCTCTCTCTCCTCTCTCTTTCGCCCTCCCTCTTTCTCTCTCATTCTAAAAATGGAAGATAATTCCTAAATACTAAGTAGGCCTATTGCACCTTAGTAAATGCTTGCTATCTCTCTCTTTCTTTCTCTCTCTCCCTCTCTCTTTCTGTCTTTCTTTATCCCCCCTCTCTCTCTCTCTCTCTCTCTTCCTCTCTCTCTCTTCCTCTCTCTCTCTCCCTCTCTCTCTTTCAAGTTCTCTCACTGATAAAGTATATCCATGCAACACGATTAGCAGGCACGGACTTCCATTCCATCCTCTCTCATATCTACCCCAGACAGATTTAGTAAAGGTTAAATTCTCCCACATTTACCCACGCTGCTGCCTGCGCGCTTGCACACACACACACACACACACACACACACACACACACACACACACACACACACACACATCCGCACGCACACAGAAAGAGAGGGGAAGAGAGATAGAGAGAGAGGGAGAGGCAGACATACATACATAGAGAGAGAAAGAGAGACATAGAGATAGATGGAGAGAGAGAGAGGGAGAGAGAGAGCGAGAGAGAGGGAGAAAGAGAGAGAAAGAGAGAGAGAGAGAGAGAGAGAGCAACTAACTACAGACATGCACAGCTCCTTATCATTTCAGCGATACATAAAAGTTCGTAATTTGAGTTATATGTAAATTAACTGTGAAAATACTCTGAACTAATCGGAAATCTGCCTCAGACGTGTTCTTCCTTGCAAGGCTATGACTTGATACTCAACTTAAGTGGAGTTGCTGTGAAGATAAATTCTCGAAAGCTCTAGTGTTACCGATGTGTTAATTATTGCTAAGCAGGTTATAAATACTGACGTTATTTTGGGTTTGGTGCAGTCGACTGCCTTTGATGTATTGTGAAATACATTTGGTCTAGACAAATATCGTATCTCTGCAGATATCACTTGTCATCGATTTTGGTAACGTGTATAAACACATAGACTAGTGACCAATGGCAGGGACAGTATTCAATTAAATTAGCGGATCATTAGAATGGTGCCATTAGAATAAGACTAAGGCTATTCTGATTTCTCGTTAACAAAATAAAAATAAAACCTCTTTTCTTTCGTTTGTACTGATTTATTGGCAAGATCAATATTTGGATGTTATAGGATTGTGCTTGATAGAAAATACGGCGATTAGAATACATTGGAGGAAGAAAAGGAGGGTGGAGAGAGAGAGAGAAAGAGAGAGAAAGAGAAATACAGAGAGAGAAAGAGAAATACAGAGAGAGAGAGAGGGAGAGAGAGAAAGAAGTCCATTAATTGAGGTTAACAAAGAAAGAAGTCCATTAATTGAGGTTAACAACCATACAATAGTTATACATGTATGTTCATAATGTCAAACAAATACCAATGGATAGGGTTTTTAAATGTTGCAAGTAACATGGTAGTATATATAGCGGTACTGGTAACCTATACACATACACCCATACTAAATCTAGTAATTATCACAAAAACAAATGTTTCCTGGTCTTGACTGGTGGCAAATGTAAGACGAATACCCGTTATCTATAGCTGCAATATATCCATACATGTTCCGCAGCTAGTCACGTGGTCCATGGCAGCTCGTTGCCGAGCAATTAATAAATAACTTCCTCATAATTCTCCTTTTCTTCTATTTCCTTATTTATATTGGTGGTGGGGGGGGGGGGGGGGTAGAGAGGGCAAGGGGGCGAAAACAGACACTCCGTTGTAATGTAAATGCACAATCTTTGAAAATCGCGACTTATATGTCAGTTTAGGTGAAGCCAAAATATGAGAATTCGCTGCTCATTGCTAAGAGATCATGCATATTATAACATCCTTATGACTCGTATATTTGTTCTGCTATTATAACTTTTATTTGTGTATGTAGTTTTGTTATTTTTATTTTAACATTATGAAAATTAAAAGTGTATTAAATTGTTTAAAAAAATATTCGTTGAAGCTCTATGTGTATCTTCCGTTTAAAGCATTAACCTGAGAATCCATATGTCCGTGACTGAGGATATTCATGGACACCGGAAAGTTTTACTAATACAATGTTGAGTTTCGCTGCTTCAGCAACAACAGCAAGAACAACAACTACAGCAAAAGCAACAACAACAACTCCTCTTCATCCTCATCCTACTACTACTACTATTACTACTACTACTACTACTGCTGCTACGGTTGCTGCTGCTACTAGGAATACTACTAATACTAATAATACCGCTATTACTGCTATTACTACTACTACTACTACTACTACTACTACGACTACTACGACTACTACTACTACTACTATACTATTACTACTACTACTACTATTACTATATATATATATATATAAAATATTATATAATAGAACTAGTATTACCACTACTATTACTATTACCACTACCACTACTACTACTATTCATTCTTCTATTACTACTACTACTACTACTACTACTACTACCATGCGCTTAACTGCCTATTATGCAGACACACACACAAATCTATAACGACACTACTATTTTAGGCCATAATAGGTCGCTAACACTATCAGTTTCCTAGCTACTAGTAATTGTTTTAAACCAATTTATATACTATGTACAGTTACAGTATTGGCGAATCCACATTAACATTCCCTTGGCTATTCTTCAGCCTACTACATACCACCAAGAAGACAAATGTATCCCTCATGCAGTATGGCATTACTGTTAGAGGTTAGTGCTACGCTTCCTCAGCCAGTTACAGAATCATCCTTTGTGGAGGAAACATGCAGCTACCCTTTCTGGATCAGCAATGTTTCCTCGACGAACATCGTAACTAAACGATGTCGCTGCGTATACGATAGCTTCTGCAACACGACCCCTGAACAGTACACAAAAGGCGTGATTATTTCTTAACAATTCCAATGTTGTTAGCACATATAGCCTACCATTCTTCTTGCATTTTTCATTTTCCAGAGACTATGCCAGGAATAATATTGTTCGGGTAAATAACTGTTTGATCCACTGAACTGCACGAGATCGTGGCTTGCTGAGATATAAGTTATTTATGGCTATTAAGATATCAAGTCCAGTAAACTCTTCAATCCATCCACCTACTACTTGATGCTAGGCGTAGTAGTAGTAGTAGTAGTAGTAGTAGTAGTAGTAGTAGTAGTAGTAGAAATAGTTGTCTTAGTAAATAGTAGTAGGAATAGTTGTCGTAGTAAATAGTAGTAGTAATATTTGTCGTAGTAAATAATAGTAGTAGTAGTAGTAGTAAAGGTTGTCGTAGTAAATAGTGGTAGTAGTAAACGTTATCGTAGTATATGGTAGTAGTAGTAGTAGTATAAGTTGTCGTAGTAAATAGTGGTAGTAGTAATAGTTGTAGTAAATAGTAATAGTATTAATAGTTGTCGTAGTAAATAGTAGTAGTAGTAAACGTTGTCGTAGTAAATAGTAGTGGTAGTAGTAAGAGTTGTAGTAAATAGTAAATAGTAGTAATGTACTTATAGTAGTAGGTTTAACTACTACTACTGCTACTATTACTACGGCTACTACTACGGTTACTATTACGGTTACTACTACTACTAGTAGTAATACATTATAATAATGATGATAATAATTGTTATTATTATTATTATCATTATTATTATTATAGTGTATAAGGCATACACAATGCTAAAAGAACATCTTTATAAATCATTCATTAATTATGTACGTAAGCAGGCGCGCGCATACGCATAAACACACGCATAAACACACACACACACACACACACACACACACACACACAACACACGCACACGCACACGAACGAAATAAGAATGGATATTAACCAGTTTGTAACCCTGTAAGAGGTATATATGTTCAACCTAGGTATAAATGCTGAGACAAGATAAGTATACTGATCGAACTAGCACACAGTGGGAGCTAGGCATTCCACGATAAAGAGAAGATGATCACGTCCGGCTTGTTGAAGGCATCGTCCAGCTACAGGCAAATTAGGCCTATTAGAAACATTTCATTTGCCATCCCCGTTGGTACTTCCGGTTCTGCTGTCGATGGAAGAATGCTGGGTATTAAATGAACTCCTCACACTGCTTGACGTAAATAGTTTCCACCGTTGTTCATTTGCCTGTAATAGCGATATGCTGAAACCTGTCAGTTTAGACGAATGGTCTTTACTTGTAGCGAAACATGTTTGATGTTGATCTTTATTTTGAAGGGTATTGTGGTATTTACATGTTTCTCGTGCTAAGTTATGCTATAAAGGTGTTGTGCGGAATGTTCTGTTAGTTACGTGGTATGCGATATGCATTCTACTCATATGCTATAGAAATCGTATGTTTAGTTTAGTTTTTTTGTTGTTTTTTTGTTGGGGTTTAAAGTCGCTTTCTAGAATCTTTCACTAATATCACGACTTGTCAGTTTAGGGCAGGAGGAAACCCGCAA
>JAUTBR010066666.1:0-10821 GCA_032361205.1 Pseudorimula midatlantica
ACTCTCTCAATGCTGGAGGCAATCAGAGATGCTCTAATGAACAGACCTTGACGGTTAATAAACACTAAAACACTACGTCGAAAAAACTACTTCGTGATGTACAGCCTAATTAAACATGTCCATTTTTAGTCCCTCGGGACACCTTTTAGTGTTCCGCCATTAGTTTTATTTAATCAACTGTCAAATGTCTTCCTGCTAGATTGATCTCAATCACTGAAATATCGGGCAACCACAGTTGCCTTCAGCAATCAAAAGAAAAGTACAATAAGTCACATCGTACTACGGACATGAAGTGGACAGAATTTAGGAGCATACCGAATCATCACAAGAGAATAACAAAATACACTGACAATTAGTTGTTTGACTTGTCTGAGGACAGCCAGAAATAAGAGTTCATCACATGACCATATCCAGACCATCAACAGTCCACAATACGACAATACATACGACAATACATACGAAGAAAAGCATTTCCGTGAATTACTTCTTTAGATGTCGAACAACACTGCGTTAATTCTGGTATTTGTTTTCACTGCGAGGTCTCCTATTTACCTATCAGCAAATCACTTGTTTCCTTGTTTGAGCAAACAGACTGGGCAGTCCGTAGATCAAAACCTTGCGACAAGTTGTACCGGTAATAGTATTATGAGATGCTGCGCTGCAGTTCTGGCCGTGGTTCTGGCACCGCCGCCGCCAGATGGTCTCGCACCTCTCTCGGGTTCTGGTTTCTGTCAGGAAAGGTTCTGTTCATTACCAGAGACATGCAGACCATTGTTGTAGAAGGTGTTTTACAAAAATGCAGAACACCCCTCAGAAACAACACCTACTTAAGCAGTTAAAAGGAAAGCATAATATAATAGATTCAGAGCCAGCTACATTTTCATAGCTATCTGACAATGTACTAACTTCATTCAGAGACGGCATTATATTCATGGATAATGATGTCAAGGTCAAAGTCATTATGCATGTATTCATTTAATCATTGTAGCGTATTTGTTTGTAAATCACTAACAATAGAGATGTACAATAGCAGTGTCCGAGAATGGCCAGTGTCTCGCTATGTTCGTCGTCGATGCATCTCTCTCATTTCCTGTCATCCTAAGGTGTGACCAAGGAAATAAAATGTCAGCTTACCAAACATGCTTGGTTAGCCGCTGTTAATAATTCACTAGATTGCAATAAATTCCTCTTTAACAGGCCGCGAGTGGAGTGAAGCAGAAATACTCAATTATTCATACCTACGGGCGCTTCCAGCCATGTTTGTTCAACAGTATAACCTGGTCAGCATCGGAAATAGTCCCACTCAAATCAAACTAATTCCATACAGGAATAAACATATTCAAGTTATCGGAACCGTTTCTATTATCACTACAGCTGCAAGTCTTTTGTAATTGGAATCTGCGAAAGATGCTCCACGCGACTGGCATCTAGAGTTACCTCCCTCTGATATAATTCTAATCCCGCAGTATATCTGATTGTCCTCGCGACATGAAGCCTCATTTACTTCTAATTACTTCCAATCACATTCCAGACGGATCTTCGCTGCGGACCTGTTGGGCCTTCACTGCAGACCTCTTGGGCCGAGGTCTTGGGCGCTGCTTCACCTGTTGGTCAAGGTCTGGATTTTTTTCTCCAGCCAGTAATTAGCAGCAGTTGGCTGTAATCTCCACATCAATGCCCGTCAGGGCCAATCATTGGCTCCAACTACCACTAACAAAGTTGTCAGGATGGTAGTCCACATAATCTATTTCATTTTGATTGAGTCAATAGTAGATTACCATCCCCCTTTCCATTGCATAAAGAAGGTAATTCACAATCATTGAAGGCTAATTTTGTCCATTAAATGAAGATGTATTATATATGCAATGTACGTAACAAGAGCCAAGTTAATAAAAGAACATATTTTTGTCCGTGTGGATTTGATTATTTAATATCTAATCAAGCTGAGATTGTGTATATGGATGTGTGTGGATGTGTGTGGTCTCTAAGAAACCTAGTGGGCTATGTGAGATATCCTAAGCCTGAGCAGGTACATTGTCCGTATAAAAAACCCATCAATATGCAAGAAAACCCTAAATCTTTCTACAGTTTTAACACATGCATACATGAAAGAGAGTTCTAAAAAGAAAACAACAATACATTTCTGAACAAAATATTATTTGAATTTCTCATTACTTAATTATTTTTTTTAAAATTGCATTAATATTTAGCTTCAAATTCATGAAATTTAATTTCACCTTATTATGTAACTGACTAGATGACGTAAAGTCAAAGTCCTTTATCCAGAATTCTTCATTCAAATGTCATAAAATGGCACATAGCAAATGTTTATAAAAAAAATCCTGAACTTTCAAATATGTTGGGCAATATTTACAAACTTGGGAGCGTGTACGTGTGAGAAATGCCTATACGTGTGTCGGAGGTCGTCTCGTTCTGGAAGCCATTTATGATTGCCGCTATCTCCCGCGACAGATATGCGAAACCTACAGACAAACATACACACCCTGCAAGACCTCGCCACCTCCAGATAACGTACACAGTGCCAGATACCAAAGATGGAATATTAAACACGTTTTTGTTAACACCTTAAACCTTCAAGAAATAAAAAATATCGTTATCATTCCCACCAAAAAGTGGCAAGAATTAAATAAAGAAGGTCATTGAAAAATCATACGAGACCAATTGGGAATTTGTTTTCCAAACAAACATCCTACTTATAAAACGAACATATCAAATTGTGTTTATTTCCGAATAAGAAAATCCTAGTGTTGACATTGGGAGAACTGTGGACGGTTGATGTCTTTGAGAAGAGACGACGAGGTCAGTTTGTTAACTGGCACCCTGCAGGCCTGCTTCCATAACAACCAACGGAAACGTGTGGAATCGGGATACGGAATCAGGGATGCCTCTTCCGAAAGCTGGCCCCGTTGTTTACCAAACTGTCATGAGGCACTTGCTTCAAATATCTCGCAGATGGTGGATTCTCTGCCAATCGTTTTCCAAGAAATGAAAATATTGTGATTGTGTATGATCATATTTAAAGAGAGCTGGGGGCGAGGGGGTGTTACTGAAGAACCAAAACGGAAATGATTAGGCCAAAACACACAAACATTTTCCCTCCAACGCGCAAAGGTTTTCTCCTTCTGCAGACCCTTGTCACACCTCGTGAAGGAAAACATCGGCAAAACATGCTAATCTTCTGCCTGTTCCTTGTACATAGAGATTTACTTACAAGGATTTGCAACTACAATAATAAGCTAAATGTGTTTTAAAGCTATGGGGTGTTTGGAATTCATGCAACTCCAACTTTCATCCTGCCACAGGGTTAGACACGTCACGAAAACACATTATTCAAACTTTCGCAAGGAAATGTGCGGAACATTTCATGAAACTGTGCAATTACCTCAGGTACTTCACAAGCGCCTTCAAAACAAAGGTTACCTCTAATGGCACTGGTGAATGGAACACACAATATTATTCTTACGCCAGCGTGAGACTTTTATTGGATATCTGTAACTCGTAATACAACGAGAGTGAAATTTATCCACATAAACATTTGTTGACCCTGCATCTACCATCTGTGACTTCACTCAAACTGTTACTCAGAACCCAAAACTAATCTCAAGACGGCTTCATACAGTTTGCCTGATCACCATGGTCTGATATGAATGAGCTTATAACCTTGATTTACATTTTCAGCACATTTGATGAAAAACCTGGCCGGAACGGCCACACACATAGTGATACGCAGAGAGACTATCTGCCTCTGTATTGGAACCAAAGCACTGTTGAATCTCCAACTGTGAAATTTCTTCTGATAATCTTTTCGGATCATTGCCTCTCCATGTGTGGATCACTGCCTCTGTGTGTAGATCCTCTAAGTATCAAAGTGTGAAACCTCTCACGCAATTGTACGCATTTTTATGCGCAAGTGACTACAATTATTCCCTATGTATCGTTAACCCATGGTTATGTCGGCGGACTTAGCGAAAATGACGCCCATGTTGCGGGCAACTTAGTGTAACTGACACCCATGCTGTCAAGTAAGCCATGGTTCCAGTATAACTCCACCGCACACGCCGGACAAAGATGTCATTGTCTGACTTGTACCCACGAAAACACACCCCCCCCCCACACCACCACCACTGAAAATCATAAATATCACGGGTTTTAAAATCACCAGGTGAAAAATATGAGAAATTAAGTCTTGTGTAAGAAAAGTGCGGCTTTGGCCACTATCGGTTGTCTGCCTGGCCAGATCCATTTCAATTTCTAAATCCCCGAGCAATGAAAAACGGTTACAGTACGTAATTATGTAATATTACATTATGATTGTGTCTAGACAGTGATATAACTAGACTGGCATTGCTGTTCTTTATTGCATCAGGGGTATTAACATAATCAGATTAACCATTCCAGCTGATAATCAACCTCCATTAGCGTAGATATACGTTGTTATCATAACATAACATTAGGTTGTAATACCAGTGGTATATTACCAACATATTACCAGTAAACCACTGGCACAATGACAGAATAATATCACCAATAGTCTACCAGTATAGCACCAGAGTATTGTATAGGGTATATCACATAGAAAAGAAATTCCTGTTCTTATTCCTGTACTTATTCCTGTTCCTATTTCTATTCCTATATATACTAGTGCGATACTGTCCAAGGTACAGAAAGATGTGTACAGAGATTACATAATACACATTACATGGCTGAGAGAATCCTTGCAAGCTGACGCTAAATATTTCCCCAAGCACAACAAACATGTTACATGGATTTGCGATGCTAAATCGTCACAATGTACATATGTCTGGGGTATGGTAAAACGAGAGTGCATGTGTCTAGACAATGTTAAAATGTGTGTGTGTGTGTGTGTGCCTAGACAACACTAAAACATGTATGAAAACGTCAGTAGTATGCTCCACAACTATCAAGATGGATAAAGCCTCACAGACATTGACAAACAACATGGAATGATGACATGAATGATGACAATAATGTAGAAGTCAGGGTATCATATCCTCCGAGACCATAAGGACTCTCGTAGCCATCTCTAATACATTGGGATTGTGCACTTACCAGAGTGTTATATGGTCTCGTAGTGGATATGAGCGCTTAGAGAAACAATACACAGAGATAGGTAAGGCCTCCTCCTGCTAGATTAGGAACAGGCATAGTTGGTTGCCTTACATCATGGAGAGAGTTAACGCAACATGACTAAAATAAATTACTTAATTTTGAACTTTAAATAAGATTTTGTTAACTTCAAAGATTTGAAATGAACAATATTCTGAGAGGGTCACAAATTTCGAATATTTAAATGACTAATTAATTTTAATTCCAGTTGACCTTACCTTTCTAACAATAGAAGAAGCCCTACCTATTATGTGCCAGTTCTACAGGATGATCGTAGCTAAGTCACAAATTCTGTAGCTCTATTATCGTTCTGTGGAATAGGACTCCAAACATAACCATTAACCCTTTCCATGCTGTAGACAACCAGAGATGCCCTAAAGAGCAGCCACATATGTGCACAATCCAGCATGGAGAAGGTTGATTACACTGTACCTAGGACGTATTGGACCTAGGCCATACTGGGCCCCAAGACCCAAAACACATCAAACCCAGGACCTAGGATATACTGGGCTCGCGACACACGAGATTTAAAACTTAGGACATACTGGGCCCCAAGGCCCAAGAGCCAAGACATATCAAACCCAGGACCTGGGACATACTGGGCCCAAGACCCAAAACACATCAAACCCAGGACCTAGGATATACTGGGCTCACGACACACGAGATTTAAAACTTAGGACATACTGGGCCCAAGGCCCAAGACCCAAGACATATCAAACCCAGGACCTGGGACATACTGGGCCCAAGACACAAAACATATCAAACCCAGGACTTAGGACATAGTGGACCCAGTCCCCAGGACATTGGACCCAGGGACCTGTACATTGATGGGGGTACGGTACTCACCTAGGACGTATTCAGTGATGACGGTAAATAGAACTGTGAGTACTCCAAACATGTAGATGTTGGCTGTGCCAGCTCGCATGAGGCTGAAGTGCACCATCCTTCATCCTAGTCTACACACAGACCTGTCCCCAAGACATCCTCTGACATCAGTACATCCGGAGCTGAAAACACACAGAGAAACGTCATTGTTTTGCATTGCGACACATTAAAGTTATTATTTGATTATCTGTGTTACTAATTCTTGTAACTATGGTAACAACCAGAAAGTTATACAGAACAGTGAAAGCATTAAAATAGAAAGAAGATAATTTAGTGTTGTATTTCATTTGAAAATTGATATTCCCTTTGTGATGCGATTGGCGGAAGGCAACATATTTAATATTTAATGTTGGGTGTTGAGTAACAACTGTTGAACTAAGGCTCACTGTGAACCACAGACAAACATGTTTCGAACTGAAAAAAAAGCTGGTACTATCTTTGGATTACTTGAATATCACTGTTCGAATACACTGTTAGAGACTCAAATATCACTGTTCATTGGGGCTCGAATACACTGTTCATTGGGGTTTTAATACATTGTTAGAAACTCAAATATCACTGTTCATTGGGGCTCGAATACTCTGTTCATTAGGGCTTGCATATTCATTAATTATTATTAAAGCTCGATAACTCTGTTTGTTAGGGCATGTCCAGTTGCCTCAAGCAGAGAGAAGGTTACAGCATTATTCCCAATCCCTCCGTAGATCATATCTGAAATCGTTCCGGCCCACGTATACATCGCAAGTCTGCACGAGAATACAAAATGACTTTCTTTGTTGAATCTCGCACTAAAGCATCGGGACACGCTCAAAAAGCAATCTTAAGCCTGGGATGGCAATTTCAAGAGCATTCAAACCGATACAGAAAAGGTCGAATTCATATAATATTGCTTAAAGAAACAATGCAAACATGTTGGTGCTTCAATGATTTTTACTCAACAGCCGTCAAAGCTGGACATATTGGCCGCATAATGGAGCTTAGGCTAAGACTGCTTTGTTCTGCGGTCTACAGGGGCCACGCTCTGTCGGGACAAGGACAGGTGTACGACAGGGTTCCCTATTCTGTCCCTGGGTCTTCGGGTCCAATGCGCAATTTTTACGAGGATCAGCATGTGGGTCGGTGGAGAAGAATTCACAAAAGAACGGATCATTACAGTTTTTCGACCTCTGACCTCGTATCCCCTCTAGTTTCTTCGGCAGGCCCCACACCTCTGGTTCAACGAAGAAATAACGAGGTTCTGCGATCACTCAGGCACGCTAATGCAGATGACAATCGTAGCAGATCTCTTGTTGTTGTTTCATTACCATGATTTTCTACAGCAAGTCGATGTATCGTGTCACCAACATTTGTAACGATCACATGGCGACTTGCTCACACATTCCTATCACACACATTCTATGTGATAATATTATACATTGTCACAAATAACAGTTACGAGTTTTACACCTTTTTTCTAAAGTATGTTATCAATATGAAAGAGATCTTTAACACCAACTATAAATTGAAGATGAGGAAACACATAAATTATACATATATGTGAATTTATTTTAAGAAACCTCTCAAACCTTTTAAGATACACTGGATTAAAAAAGATATTCATACGACCCTGAAATATCATCATTTCTCATATAAATGTAAGTTCTCATCACAATCAGAGAAAAAAAGAAGTGACACTTTCATCCAATATTCAACATATGTGGCATAAGTAGGAGAATGTGTGTCTTTATTACATGGGGCCCAATATGTAGATAGTATGATAGAGCACCTGTCGTCTTAGTGTGACAGCACATTCATCAAGATCGCAGACCCTCCCAGGGATAAATGTCCATCTTAGTAGCTGTGGACATCAACACCAGACAACCTTCAACAACCTTCGACCCCAACATCCATTGACCTCAACAGCCATCAGACCTCAACAGCCATCAGACCTCAACAACCGGCGACTTCAACAACCATTGACCTCAACAGCCATCAGACCTCAACAACCATTGACCTCAACAACCGGCGACTTCAACAACCATTGACTTCAACAGTCACTGACCTCAACAGTATCTCGACAACCATCAACCTCATAAGCCATCAACCTCAACAGCCATGACATCAACAGCCATCAACCTCAACAAGCATGGAGGTAATCCCCAAGCTATCACTCATTGCAAACAAACCTATCTAGCCTGATCATCCCAGTAATTCTCTTTATGGAAAACAATGCTTTTCTCTGTTAAGCCAGTTAATAAACATACAAATGAATTTCATAATAAATAGTGTGCACCAATTTATACCCAACACATAATATGACTTACAGTAATTCTATTAAAACCACTAATGGAAATATATATTTAATAATTCTAGCCCTGATCCCTAATGGTGATTTATGTATAATAATTGTATTCCAGACACCCCAAATGGTTATTTATATACAATAATTCTAGCCAAAGTCCCCGATGTCTACAGGTGTACAATAATTCATTGTATTCGGATGTGTTCAATCATATAAAAGTAATTGATTTTGTAGAAATATGCTTGCAATTTTCATCCATCTGAAAGTCCTGACCATCTTCTGTGAAATCACTACCGCATTTGGTGAAGCGTACCCTTCCGTATCACTGCATTCCTTCATTTACATGCAAACTATTTTCCCCATTGAATGAGAAAAAAATAAGAAAAAAATATGGTTTGTGAATTTGACAAGTACCTTTGACATCTCTCATTGATGTGCGTAGCTGGTACATTGCTGGTACATTGTATCACCGAGGTGTCCAACTTGAAAGAATTCATTCAAGTCTACCAATACTGACTTGACAGGCCGTCAGTCTCTATTGAACTCAAATCAAATGAGTTTGTCAGAGTTTTTGTCCACTGAAGATCATAACCTACGTTGGATGCACGTTCTACCAGACTACGTGTCAGAGGTCGTGACCTTATGGTGGTTGGGGGGCGAATACATACATGTCATTTTCTTTTATTGATCCTACTATCATTTTCAGGACATAAATCATGATTTTAAATATCAATTTATTGATGGGATTTTGATGTTTGAATGGATTATTTTGATGAGACACATAAACTTAAAAACTCACGCATCGTTGGAAAGTTTTCACCGGTGATAGTCCTAACAATATCACCAGTAAAGAAAGAAAGATTTTACAAGCATATGCTAATATTAGTACACTGACTTTAATTATGGTCTTTAAGAACTGTTATACTTAAATCCCACAGAACAAAGACAGGATTGTAAGATAACACCAGATGGATGTTTTTACTAGAAACATATGTTTACCACCCCCAAAATCTGGCGATCAAAGATCAAATTTCAATTGTAAAGCCGAAATCATCTTTCTCAGTGTGAGTCCAATTGGCGACCGATTTAGCAACACATAGAGATTGGGGGCCGAACCTTTGATGTGTTTACTTTTCAAAAGCTCAGCATGCAGCTCAGCTTGGAAAATTGGCATTTTAACCTTTGATAGGCTTTCCTCCACTTGGAACCGTGGAGGTTTTATACTTGTACGGATGCCCATTGTTCCTAGTGTCAGCTTTCCGCAGTCGAAATTTCCATCATATATCTTCCCACAAATGATTTGAAAACAACAATTTAGCTTTGACAAAGGGAGAATTGAAAGTTAAAAAATGAGATTTGCAGGAAAAATACATCAATGTCGTTTTATACTTGAATGAAAATGTGACTTTTGACAGGTAATATTTCATCACCCCATACCCCCTCCCAACCAATAACAACTCTCCTCTTCCCCCAGCAACTCTCCCCCACCCCCACCCTAGTCCATGCACCACCCCCAGCCCGCTAATCATCATACAATCCACTGAAATCCCCTCTCCCAATATTTAAAACCACAAATCCCGTTTTCAACTACAGCAATACAATAATGGCCATTACACATGTAAAGGATAATCTTAGCATTCCGGACGCCATAATGGACCTA
The DNA here is from genome assembly GCA_032361205.1 of Pseudorimula midatlantica. Classification (NCBI taxonomy): domain Eukaryota; kingdom Metazoa; phylum Mollusca; class Gastropoda; order Lepetellida; family Lepetodrilidae; genus Pseudorimula; species Pseudorimula midatlantica. The sequence continues at coordinate 9,975 of JAUTBR010066666.1, forward strand.
CAAAGTAATCGATCCTTAATGAACACAATCACATAACAATACAGTCGAGAGGATCAAGAGATCAGTTAGTATAGATACGTTCACTTCATCTGAGTAACCAAAAAGGCCATAAAAATCCCATAAAGGTTATGGCCATAATTAGGACTAACACCAACAAACCCATTACAAACCAGTCTGATATAACGTACCCTATTCACTATTATGTACAGATCTCTTCTTCCATCAACATTTTTCACATTAATATGATTAAAACGACCACAATGTCACATGAAAGGGATGCCTACCTACGGCAATATCTTACACACCAGGTCAAATTGAACTTGTGAAATAGTCCCTCGTTTTCCAAGCCAAATGTGGCAACCACAAACTTGCGAAGAATGCTGATTGGGCATTATTTTCAGGTTACTGTGCTGACCTCGTGGGGAATTACCCTAATCAGACCAGGCACCTAGGGTCTGCCAGTGCTCACTGGTGAGTAGACCGGACACTTCAGACCGCTGGTAACATCTAAACTGAGCAACTTTAACCTTTGATTTGGATTCCGGTAAAACTTTGTAAATTTATCAGAATCAAGGTTAACTCTTACCCTGCTGGATTAGGCATAGGCACAGCTCTTTAGGACATTACCCTCGTGGCAAATGGGTGAAAGATTCCCGCAGCGACGTTAAACTCCATATTCACTCTTTAGGACATTTCCTTGTGCCTTCAGCATGGAATTGTAATCAAGATGACAAGGATAGAGAAATACCTTTCTGCTGAGTTATAACTGTAGCGATACATATCTGATAGTCATTGGTTTTTCTAAGATATTGACTTATCCAAATTAAGAATTCTGAAATAGTGAATA
>JAUTBR010066667.1:9399-20716 GCA_032361205.1 Pseudorimula midatlantica
AAGTAGACAACAACTGATGTATGAAGATGTATGACAAGTCATCCCTATCAAAGTAGGATTGTATCACAAATGGGTTGTATAACATAATGGGGCTGTATTAAGTGGATTGTATAAGTGGGGTGGTCTATTGCTTTATTTAAATTGTTACAAACCAATATTCACATCCATCCACCCACCAGCCAACCCGTCCACATCTGTTCTATCAATTCTGTCAGTATGAGGGCCAAAGAATCGCACACTGGATTCTATGCTTGTTTTGTAACCACGAGTTCGTTTCCAAGGTCGCAGTGAATCTGAAAATGATTGATGACGGCAAACATTAAAAGAAAAATTTATTTTTATTTTATTTATTGCTTATTGTTAATCACTGTAGATGTCGCTGGTGAGCAAGTTGAAATTTTAAAGAAATGTGTGAATTGGTTGTTTTGAGACTATCCAGTATCATTTGCCAAGACTGAACAGGTCGCAATGACCTAGGCCCAATATTCTGGCTAAACCAAGTAGGTATGTTATAACAAGATGAAGATGCTGAACTACACTTACCATGCACATTGTGTTATATCCATGCAAACAAACCTTAATCCAATACATTTATTGCAATTCTGTGATTACTGTATTTAACTCTATATCAATTTAATTTGAATTATCTATGATCTTTATCCATTTTTCTGTACATCAGAAATCCTGCCTTATTATATATATACTTATTTATTAAAATACACTGATTGTAAACTAAATATTCAATGCTGATCCAGTGGTTGTTTTTCGTCTTTTTATTTGTTGCTTTACTAAAAATACATTTACGTATGTCACGATCACTAATATCATATTGTGAAGCCTCCATAACTTCATTTCCTAGAGAGTATGTGTCAAATTAACTTCTGTTAATTCACTACATAGATGAGTATGTACAACACAGTCACTACTGATTTCCCAGAGATGTGCAACTTGTGTACCTCCATTATCTAGAGAGTATGTGCCACATTTCGGTATCTCCATTACCTAGGCTGCGTTCAGGCTGCATTACCTACCGCTATCTCTACAGTACACTATGCTACACTACTTTTCTACAAAGTAGTGGCTGGCTGAACAATTGCGTAGGAAAATAGCAGGAAATCTATTTGCGCATACGTGTAGTCCGTTCCTTTCATCGTCGCAAATGTGTGAAAGATTCCCGCAGCGACGTTGAACTCCATATTCACTCACTCATTCCATTCCTTTCATGCTTTGGGTTTTCCTACTATTTTCTACAAAACACTACGGGCTCAAAAACCGAATTAAAAAGTAGTGCTATGTAATACTAGTATGTGTTGGCTGAACGACTACTATAGGATACTATTGATAGGATGTGCTATCTGTAGAGTGGCAATGCAGATATCATCCGTGGTCTATTACCGTAGGTTTACTGCAACATTCAACGGATTTCTAAAACTGACAAGTTGTGATATCAATACAAGAATCTAGAAAGCGACTCTATAAACTCCAATTTAATTTTTTCAAATCTTTTTTTTTTCAATAGCGCTATGTATAGATAAGTAGTGCATCCTGAACACAGCCCTAGAGTTTGCATAACTTCTGTAAGTTCATTACCGAGAGAGTATGATCCATATCCACATCAATCCGTCCATGTATAAAGAGAAGCAGTGTAAATAACATGTTCAGTACTTTGTGTGTTTCAATAGCTTGAAGGTGTAGATTTCACTCCTTCATTTGAATTTCACCAATGTACTTAAAAGTACAAACAATCATTTATATATAATTACATGTATATATATTATATGTCCTTATTTTTCCGGGTTTATTTTGCTTCAACAAATTGTGATCCCCGTTATTTATTTACTGAAACTTAAAGTGCCTTTTCTGGATACAATACTGTCTCAGTTTCTTTACACAAATACATGTATGTCTCACGGAAAAGGACATCCTCAGAAAGTAATGGCTATATTGTCTACTAAACTTCCATAAATAAACCTGAGAAATATCCATATCTTAAACTCTGTTCTGGAGTCAGTATGATGAAATAGTTAATAAATAATGACCAATCCAAGCCCATGTTTATTTGAACATATTTTATGAAATTCACATTGAAAATGATTCGATACAAAATATAGCAAGTTTGTAAAATAATTTTTTCTCTCATGTTATGTCAACAAGAGGTCAAGTTTTTCAACTTAAGAGGAGCTCACTCATTGGCTGACCATTTACATTTTATTCATCCTGACACAGCAGATGAAAATGAGCAAAATTGCTAGTACAGTTTTTAAGTTGACAATGGCCATTATTTCAGAGGATGGGAAAGAGATTGGACCCATTTGTCTCTTGATAGCATCACACTCATTTATATAAAGGATGTCATATATTAAATACTTTTGATACATGAATACAGGCCTATATGCATTTCAAAATAAATAGTCACTGTGATGTTTGAGTGTCAACCTTATATTTTAAAATATATCATATTACATATGGATTTAGTAGCAGAATAATAGTTTATTCTTGCAACAAACATTCAGCCTTTTTAGTACCAGTAGACCATATATGTTAATGTATGTGTTCACCAAGGGATTTACAGTGGGAATTTAATGCTGCTGCTTTTGTCAATGTCTCTTTAATTACTGCTGTATTGTTTTGTTCTGTTTGTATAGGTTTGTTTTGTATAATATGACAGTATGTATTTGTCAATTGCCATTTATTATTTTGTGCTTCAATTTAAATGTCCAGGTAAGGAAATAAATTTGGTTTTAAAACTTTATTGAGTTTCATCATGATTTGTTCCTGTACAGAAAACTCAAAACAAATGTTACTACAAATACAGGAGACTATATGTGTATGACACCTCCACAGGAGACTATGATTGTCATAGTAATACCTCCACATGAGACTACTAGTATATGATTGTGTCTATGTATGATATATCCACAGGAGACTATGATTGTCACAGCAATACCTCCACATGAGACTATGATTGTGTTTATGTATGATAATCTCAACAGGAGACTATGATTGTCACAGCAATACATCCACAGGAGACTATGATTGTCACAGCATGATTCTTGGATAATCACAATTGATCACACTGTTCCCCTAGCATGACGGTGATAGTGCATCAATACGCCCACAAAATACTACTTGATACACATAAAAGTAGCTATTATGGTCTGCAGTGAAGTCTGTTGATGAATATTGAGTTAAGGTCTGAACTACTAATCACAGGATTGAATAACTACAATGAAATGTATGTCATATGATATCACTATACTTGTATGACATAACATTTGATTATTATTCAGAACTAATGCAGGAAATTAAATGTAAATGAAATGTACACACTCCTAATAGTGTGAGATTATAGGACGCATCATTTGCTATTTATTAGTGCCTCATAAAATCCTCCAATTATGCCAGTTCGTGGTTTTGTATGGGGATGCCAGGGGCCGGTATTCATAAAGGGGCTTAAGTAAGTTTTTTATGACCAAATATATATAGCAAATATTGACTTAGCCCCTTTATGAATACACCGGCCCAGGATTGCTATTTTATTATTTAAATTTTTTTTAAAAGTTTTGCTTATACCCGCCTTAAACATGATTTCGTTCATACCTCAGTGTACATTTTAAAATAATACAATCCAGGGATAAAATATACATAATTAAAAAAATATGTTAGTAATATAATAAGAAATTACTAATAATTAGTAATATAATAAGCAATTACTAAAACATGTTTTATTGTATATCAATACAGTATATTTCTTCGGATCGGTAATTTAATGTTGCCCCCATCAATATTTTGACGGTTCATATTACAACCATGAATAGTTCAACGTAAAAATATATTAACAAGCCACAAAATAGATGATAATAATAATAATAATAGGCCACTTATGCACCAAATCCACCCCCTAAGTGCCACATTATTATCCACGGTCAATGGATGTGTGTACACTCAGTGTTCCTTCTCAACTCCCTGGGGAGTATACAATTGATCCCGTAGTCAACACTTATGAAGATATATATATACACACATACACGCGCGCGCGCATAGATTAATTAAAACGCAAACAAAATACACCACATAAGAATAATAAAAAACATCTAGTAAAATGTCCACCACGCAAAACGTCGGTTTTCAGTGTTTCTCAGCTCTTCCACAGAACTGTCTTGCTGAGGTGTTACGAATCAGAAAGAGTACGAACGCGGCAAATTAATTAAATGACCCCAGGCGGGTTGTGATCGTCACCCCGGGGCGTGTAGATTCGTGGGTGGGAGGGGGGTGGGGGGTGGGGGTGGTACCCAGGCTACTGCGATGAACCCCACAGGAATCATTGTAGAATTGCAAGTCATAGAGATGCATTATAATTTAAAGCGATAATTTACGCCAAATATATGCGTGGTCACATGCATAGCCAATACTGTCCATAAATACAGTGGATCCGTCAGTTTCAAACTGTATGGTAGACCTACATTCAGGCTCGATAATTTGAATGGTACAATACAACCTATACTCGATTTTGGAAGACATCGAATAACAATTAATGGAGCGGTACACAAATTAATTGATAACATATTATTAATAATTATTCTTTATGCTTTAGTTGGACACTTTTAATCCATAATGGCCATAACTCGTTTAACTCGCGGGACATGGTTTCTCTTTCCTTACATGAAGAAATGGAGAACACTCATCTAGTTAAACGTTAACACAAAAACTTTATAAAGAAACTTATATTTATCATGTTGCATGTTGGTCAAAGATAATCAATGAGTAATGCCAAATACATCAATATCTTGCTTAACAAATTAACAATCCCACATGCTGATATAATTCAAACCGTCTGAGAACTTGTTCACGGTGAGGGAAACTTATACAGAAAGTGGACTCCATATTGAGAACTGATGCAAACACTCCACGTGAATGTCACAGTATGCTATAGAGAACACAGGGCGTCTATCTACGTGTGAACTCACGCCTGTATGAAATTCACATTGAAAATGATTCGATACAAAATATAGCAAGTTTGTAAAATAATTTTTTCTCTCATGTTATGTCAACAAGAGGTCAAGTTTTTCAACTTAAGAGGAGCTCACTCATTGGCTGACCATTTACATTTTATTCATCCTGACACAGCAGATGAAAATGAGCAAAATTGCTAGTACAGTTTTTAAGTTGACAATGGCCATTATTTCAGAGGATGGGAAAGAGATTGGACCCATTTGTCTCTTGATAGCATCACACTCATTTATATAAAGGATGTCATATATTAAATACTTTTGATACATGAATACAGGCCTATATGCATTTCAAAATAAATAGTCACTGTGATGTTTGAGTGTCAACCTTATATTTTAAAATATATCATATTACATATGGATTTAGTAGCAGAATAATAGTTTATTCTTGCAACAAACATTCAGCCTTTTTAGTACCAGTAGACCATATATGTTAATGTATGTGTTCACCAAGGGATTTACAGTGGGAATTTAATGCTGCTGCTTTTGTCAATGTCTCTTTAATTACTGCTGTATTGTTTTGTTCTGTTTGTATAGGTTTGTTTTGTATAATATGACAGTATGTATTTGTCAATTGCCATTTATTATTTTGTGCTTCAATTTAAATGTCCAGGTAAGGAAATAAATTTGGTTTTAAAACTTTATTGAGTTTCATCATGATTTGTTCCTGTACAGAAAACTCAAAACAAATGTTACTACAAATACAGGAGACTATATGTGTATGACACCTCCACAGGAGACTATGATTGTCATAGTAATACCTCCACATGAGACTACTAGTATATGATTGTGTCTATGTATGATATATCCACAGGAGACTATGATTGTCACAGCAATACCTCCACATGAGACTATGATTGTGTTTATGTATGATAATCTCAACAGGAGACTATGATTGTCACAGCAATACATCCACAGGAGACTATGATTGTCACAGCATGATTCTTGGATAATCACAATTGATCACACTGTTCCCCTAGCATGACGGTGATAGTGCATCAATACGCCCACAAAATACTACTTGATACACATAAAAGTAGCTATTATGGTCTGCAGTGAAGTCTGTTGATGAATATTGAGTTAAGGTCTGAACTACTAATCACAGGATTGAATAACTACAATGAAATGTATGTCATATGATATCACTATACTTGTATGACATAACATTTGATTATTATTCAGAACTAATGCAGGAAATTAAATGTAAATGAAATGTACACACTCCTAATAGTGTGAGATTATAGGACGCATCATTTGCTATTTATTAGTGCCTCATAAAATCCTCCAATTATGCCAGTTCGTGGTTTTGTATGGGGATGCCAGGGGCCGGTATTCATAAAGGGGCTTAAGTAAGTTTTTTATGACCAAATATATATAGCAAATATTGACTTAGCCCCTTTATGAATACACCGGCCCAGGATTGCTATTTTATTATTTAAATTTTTTTTAAAAGTTTTGCTTATACCCGCCTTAAACATGATTTCGTTCATACCTCAGTGTACATTTTAAAATAATACAATCCAGGGATAAAATATACATAATTAAAAAAATATGTTAGTAATATAATAAGAAATTACTAATAATTAGTAATATAATAAGCAATTACTAAAACATGTTTTATTGTATATCAATACAGTATATTTCTTCGGATCGGTAATTTAATGTTGCCCCCATCAATATTTTGACGGTTCATATTACAACCATGAATAGTTCAACGTAAAAATATATTAACAAGCCACAAAATAGATGATAATAATAATAATAATAGGCCACTTATGCACCAAATCCACCCCCTAAGTGCCACATTATTATCCACGGTCAATGGATGTGTGTACACTCAGTGTTCCTTCTCAACTCCCTGGGGAGTATACAATTGATCCCGTAGTCAACACTTATGAAGATATATATATACACACATACACGCGCGCGCGCATAGATTAATTAAAACGCAAACAAAATACACCACATAAGAATAATAAAAAACATCTAGTAAAATGTCCACCACGCAAAACGTCGGTTTTCAGTGTTTCTCAGCTCTTCCACAGAACTGTCTTGCTGAGGTGTTACGAATCAGAAAGAGTACGAACGCGGCAAATTAATTAAATGACCCCAGGCGGGTTGTGATCGTCACCCCGGGGCGTGTAGATTCGTGGGTGGGAGGGGGGTGGGGGGTGGGGGTGGTACCCAGGCTACTGCGATGAACCCCACAGGAATCATTGTAGAATTGCAAGTCATAGAGATGCATTATAATTTAAAGCGATAATTTACGCCAAATATATGCGTGGTCACATGCATAGCCAATACTGTCCATAAATACAGTGGATCCGTCAGTTTCAAACTGTATGGTAGACCTACATTCAGGCTCGATAATTTGAATGGTACAATACAACCTATACTCGATTTTGGAAGACATCGAATAACAATTAATGGAGCGGTACACAAATTAATTGATAACATATTATTAATAATTATTCTTTATGCTTTAGTTGGACACTTTTAATCCATAATGGCCATAACTCGTTTAACTCGCGGGACATGGTTTCTCTTTCCTTACATGAAGAAATGGAGAACACTCATCTAGTTAAACGTTAACACAAAAACTTTATAAAGAAACTTATATTTATCATGTTGCATGTTGGTCAAAGATAATCAATGAGTAATGCCAAATACATCAATATCTTGCTTAACAAATTAACAATCCCACATGCTGATATAATTCAAACCGTCTGAGAACTTGTTCACGGTGAGGGAAACTTATACAGAAAGTGGACTCCATATTGAGAACTGATGCAAACACTCCACGTGAATGTCACAGTATGCTATAGAGAACACAGGGCGTCTATCTACGTGTGAACTCACGCCTGTATTCTGTGCACAATATCTCACAGCAGGGATTGGGATCGTATCAGGAGTGGTTATACTGAAACATTAAAGAGACTTCGTTAACGAATCTGAGAAAATACCGACTGCGAAGCTGGTGTACGTCGCATTTAAGGGATACATTTGCAGTTATAGAGAATCTCACCCAAGTGTCTTGGAATATCAAATATATCAACACGAGTATCAACACAAATATATCAAAGCCTCGGATTTAATAACTTTCATCGACGAGTGTTGATACATGTATATATATATTTGATATTCCAAGACACGAGGGTGAGATTCTAATTATCACCCAATATCATTTAAGAAGAAATATTGACAGTACTACTTGTTTGTATTGACTGGCATGAGTTTAATGAAAGCAGGTTTCAAGAAAAAATTATAAGTTAGGCGCATTATTAATATTTTTATCATTATCATTATCATTATCATTATCTTTATCATTATTAGTAGCAGTAGTAGTAGTAGTGGTAATACTAGTAGCAGTAGTAGTAGTAGTAGTAGTAGTAGTAGTAGTAGTAGTAGTAGTAGTAGTAGTAGTGGTGATATTGAGAATAATCTGTTATGCTCCACATTCTCTCTCTCTCTCTCTCTCTCTCTCTCTCTCTCTCTCTCTCTCTCTCTTTCCCGTTATCTCGTTTACATGTTATATGTACATATGTATACACATTTGTTACACTTTAATCAACTATATCTCTTCCCTCCTCCCCCCCCCCCTTCTCTCTCTCTCTCTCTCTCTCTCTCTCTCTCTCACTCTCTCTCTAAAAGCATATTTAATCATAAACGTATATTTTAAACTCTTTGTGGAACAAAACCTGTCTTAAAAGCAATATGCAAAATGCTTAGAGATATATGTTTTCCATGTAGATAGTCTACTTTGGATGCCGTTACATATATACTGTCATCAATATTTACTGTTCAGGCAAATTATACTACTCTATAAACTATTTATTGGAAAGTATTTATAATACGCGATACCTAAATTATCATTGCAAGTATACTGCAGACGAAAAGACGAAAGAAAAGCAAGTGTAGAAATCAGGTACATATTATGCCAATTTGCCGGCAAGATCAAAGCGATATGGAGTCTCATTAAACACAGATCATTTCCCCGGATCGCTATGTGTACTATACAGACACGTATTGCACAATTAGTTATAAACTGTAATCCGTAGTGAAATAGGCGTAATCAAATACATCTTCACCTAAACCCCTTCGCATCAATAGGATAGTTTCATCTTCATAATTGCGCCATTATTTCCAGAGGCTTAACATGTGGGGATTTCCTTTTGTTCATCAAACAGTCTCAACACTTGCAATTGCACAAACTGAGACAAATTTAACAGTTCGTTATCTCATTGCAACAATAGCCGAACCGAATTCTATCTCCTCGTCCATTACAGAAACGCTATAATCATCCCCTTAATACGTTTATGGTTATTGCCTAATTCCGTCCCGTGGCAATTGAATCAGATAAGTTGTTCTTGACTTTCTACGGAGGAAAGCGTAGAGTAGATTTGTTTGTGACGATGGAATTGTGTAATTGTTTATGAGGCTACTGTATACGGAAATCTAGAATTACATTAAAAAAAGTATCTGTACATCGGTAATTAAAACCATAAAGATAGTCACCATATTATTACATGACTGCTAACTGCAAGGAATGTTGATCACTGTGTTGATAGATCCAGATACAAATATGACATAATTATAATTGCGTGTTGAATCCAGATGACGGTATATATTATGAGAGATGAAGAATAATATTTATCACAGTAACAAACACGAATTGTAGCCGATACCACAAATCTCAGAACTTCGTTCAAGTCTAGAAAGTGCGGAGTCAATTCCTTAGATATGAAGACATCAGCAAAGTCAAGAATAAATGTGCATGGCACAATGTGCATATGTTGCCACAAACTTTGTTCAAGTCTAGACAATATGGAGTCAATCCCTTATGATATGAAGACATAAGCAAAGTCAAGAATAAATGGGTATGGCCCAATGTGCATATGTTGCCACAAAGCTCAGAATTTCGTTCAAGTCTAGACAATACGGAGTCAATTCCTTATAATATGAAGACATCAGAAAAGTCAAGAATAAATGTGTATGGCCCAATGTGCATATGCTATTTATTTCAATGTAAAATGCAAGACCTGTCAAACCAACTGTGCGCCTGTATATAGCTAAGATGCGCATTACTCCTATATAATAAAAAGGGATACGGATTGTTACCACAGAATTACAAGGTATTGTTCCACTTGTAACCTTGCTCAGGATATGCTGAGATCATCACCTAGCGCCGGGCACACAGACAATGAACACGGGAGATCTGATGCTCACAACACTGCATTCGTCTGGTACGGTGTGACAGTATTCTGAGAAACGTATTGTCTTAGAATACTAGTACGTGGTATTGCTAAATACTCGTTATGCAGCCTTGGGATGTGAGCTCTGGAAAGCGACAAAATTCACAGTCCAGAATGGAGAGAGACACAGAGAGAGAGAGAGAGAGAGAGAGGGAGAGAGAGAGAGAGAGAGAGAGAGAGAGAGAGAGAGAGCAAGAGACAGACAGACATGCAGACAGTGAGAGAGAGAGAGAGGGGGGGGGGGGGATATATGAAAAACAAATGAGGAACAACTAAAAACTAAAACAAATCAGTAAAGGCACATTTCAATACTATATTCGTTTTTCAACACACATTTGTGGCTTTATAATCTCTGTTAAATTAATTGAAATTGACAGTCAATATGTCGCTAAATCTCGGCTCCAGCAATTCTGATAGAGCACGATTTATGAAACAGGTGATAGATCGTCACAGTTCACGGGCAAGTGCATCAATCAGCGGCGCTTTCAATGATAGCCTCGTTTTAGTAGCCACGCCAGGTAAACGGGAAATGGGAAAACGGGGTCATTACTACGAGCGCTTTAGTGGTAACTTTACTCCAAAGTTGACCGGTTCATTTCTACGCTGTTGACACTAACTTTAGGGATTGTGTCAGCAGTCTTGTTTAGTCGGACCACGTCAGTGCCAAGGATACAACCGACATGGGGTGATTTTAATTGAAAGGATATCCTATTTGCTGAAAACTTTACCTGAAAGTTGGCAGACGACACAAGTTTACCTGGTGGTGATTGTGGTGTATCGTTGGAGTACGAGATGTAAGGACGACGCTTTGGAAAGTGGACTGGGTTTTTACCGTTACTCAAAATGTAAAAATGGGGCTGTGTTTTAGTTTGGATCAAGATGAACTAAAAGCGCGTGCGAGGAGTGAAGAGATTGATAGGAATTTACAAAAGTGGGCGAAGGAAGAGGAAAATGTCATCAAAATTCTTTTACTGGGTAAGTCGGTATTGGAGTTTTTTCTTGTTTAGTTGAAATGATGTGTAAAGGAATGTTGGATATGATAGTGTTGATTACGTT
>JAUTBR010066890.1:0-11554 GCA_032361205.1 Pseudorimula midatlantica
CTCTCTCTCTCTCTCTCTCTCTCTCTCTCTCTCTCTCTCTCTCTCTCTCTCTCTCTCTCTCTCTCTCTCCTCTCTATATCTTTCACTTATCTGTCTCATTCTCTATCTCATTCTCTATCTTTCTATCTCTCTCTCACTTCTCTCTCTCTATCTTTCACTTCTCTCTCTCTATCTCTCTATCTATCTCTCTCTCTCTCTCCGTGTTACTTTAGTAGCCTATACATAACACAATTAACGAACATGCAGCTGCCAACAAGAATACTATTTAACCATAAGAAAGTCGGCGTGTATATGCACGAAATGAACATTTGTACAGGAAAAGAACGATAACAATTTTATCAGTTGGAGTGGTACTAACGTAACATATAAATACAGATTAGACCTAATGTGGCGGTGTTAGAAATAATTGTCATATTTACGCTAAGACAAGAGTATGAGTAGACCGTATCTACAGTATACATAAGATATTGTTGCAGATGTAGCGGCACTCCTTGAAACTGAGTGAATATTAAATAATATTACATATCCACTGTGCAATATTGCAGTCATGATATAGAATCAGGACATCTGATGTTTAAACATATATATATATAGTATCTACATGGATATTTTTGTTAATAATATTAATTACAAATATGTTGAGGGATCTACTAGTGATCTACTAGTAACTCTAAACCAACTTCGCATTGAAATGAACTATCAGCGCTTATCTCTCGTACATTACAACGGTAAAGCAGCGAAAACCACGTGCACATCTCACTGCGATAAACAACAGCTGTCAATTAATTACTCGCCCCGCCTATTAGGCGACTGTTGGGGTGATAGCGATCGATATGACAGAATGGTGGGCGGAGTCTAAGTGGATGACACCTGTCCTGATTGGTCGGATTCAAGTCGGCGACACGCGGCATGAGGTGTTTGTGTACATAGTTATGCAAATCGGTGTACCGGAAACAAACGAACGAGGGTCGAGCGTAATCTGATGCGTGTAATGTTATTGGGTAAAAAGGTAAAGTATGGCTCCGCTGTTGGTGAGGGCTCACAGAAACTTTTGTGAGGGAGAGATAGTGCATTTCCCTACTCATCCTAGGATATAGTTGTGTGTGCGTGTGTACAGCGTCTCGCCTCGTCCGTCTCGTGTCCGGCGCTCCGTGTGTTGGCGGGTCAGAAATGGAGTTCGGAATGACCCTTGCTTTACACCGGCAGGTAGCCACCGTGATTATGATCGTGTGTGTGGCGAGTTTGACCGTCGCACAGGTGAGCATATCCCCCAGTGACATTTTGGTGGGGAATAGGAAAATAACAGTTCCTCTGGGACGATCGGTGTTCGTAACTCCCAACGATCTGCAAATCCGCGTGAATCCAGGCGACAGGTGCGAAGTGACAGTGCTGGACAATAACCCATTGTCACGGCGTCCAGGTAAATTAATGCCTTCCGTATTTTCTTGTGACTTCGATCTCCAGGATGTGGAATACTCGCACTTCGGCGCTCGTAATCCCAGTGAGGACAGCGTCCATCTGCAGATCAGATACGACTCCCCATCTCAGACTCTCATTATTCCCTTCACTTTACGCATTGAAGTGTCATTCGTTCAATTGGAAGTTGTCACCAGAAACATGCCCATCGAAGTCTCCAGGCTGATGGGGCTAAGCGAACCCATCGACAAGAGTGTTCTGGAGTTTGCTTACGACAAATCAAATCGAGTGTGTAAGTTGACTGTGTTGAGCAAGGCTAGTGGACTGCCTCGGTACGGAATTGTTACGAATGATACCTCGCGTCTGCAAATGGTTGACTGCGAAGAGTTCTTGGACATGGGTGTCAGGTACCAACATACTGCCGAGACAAATTCCCCGGATAGGGATTTCATACCACTGGTGGTGGAACTGTTGGATAATGATGGTTTTCTGGAAAAGCAGGAGTACTTCCAGGTCATGGCGAGGATCGTGGGTGGCTTGGAGAACACTCGCCCCCAGGCAAGTTACAGCGCCCTGCTTGTCATGGAGGTCGACCAATTTGTCATGACAGCTATCACCCCGGAAATACTGGCAGCCGAAGACTTGGAAACACCTGCAGAGCAATTAATATTCAACATCACTGTTCCTCTAGGACCCGGAGAGGGTCATATTGTCAGCACCGACGACAGAAACCTTCCCATTGATTCCTTCTACCAGAAAGACATCATCGATCTCAAAATTGCGTACAAGCCTCCTGCGCAAGATTCCAATGTGCAGCGCGTGTATCAGGTGGCGTTCCAGATCACCGATTCCGACGGACTGACATCGGTGGATCCAATCATGCTGATGATTGTGGTGAAACCCATGAACACTCTCGCTCCGGTTGTGACCAGAAACACTGGGATACAGCTCTTCGAAGGACAATCCAGAATTCTTAGGAGTGATAGAAACCTGCAGATTTCAGACGAGAACAATTTAAACGACGTCCGTATATTCGTGTTGGATGGTCTCCGACATGGTCATCTGCAGACTCCGGGAAACAAGAAATTCTTCACCCCTGCCGACCTTGACCGAGGCGCGGTTCGGTACGAGCACGATGACAGTGACACCTACAGTGACAACATCATTTTCAGGATGACCGATACAAAGAATGAGGTGGAGTTCCTCTTTCCTATCACTGTGTTCCCTGAAGACGATGAGGCTCCGATCCTCAATGTGAACACTGGACTAGAAATCAGGAAGAACGAAATCGCTGAGGTGTCGCCATTTGTCCTCAGTGCCACGGATATCGACAGTGATGACTCCAGCATCAGATTTGTTCTGGAACCCCCGTATTCGGAGGAAGGGATAATGCTGAGACGTCAGTTCCAGGTGCCGTCGGATCCAGCCAATTGGGAGCTGAAGAAAGGAGTTTACGAACAGATGGTTGCAGAGTTCACCCAGCAGGATATCATCGACGGGAAGATGTTCTACCAGCATGTAGGTCCGCACAGGTCCGACTTTGTTATGGATAAAATCAAGTTCCGACTTGCTGATGGTGGGGATCCTCCTAATCAATCAGGGTTGGAGGAGTTTATTGTCAAGATAGCTCCTGTGGATGATCAGCTTCCGTACCTCTACCCCAATATCCCCTTAACCATGAACGTGCATGAGTTTGAGATGACTCCTTTCAAGAGGAAACACCTTCGGTATACAGATGACGATGCAGATGACAGGCAGTTGAAATATGACATCACAGTGTTACCCTATGATACTGATCTTAACACGGAACTGGGACCAGGAGTCATCGTAGCATGTGATCACCCAAGTAGAGGAGAGATCTCTTCTTTCACTCAGGCACAGGTGAACCATCATAAGGTGTGTTACAAGCCTCCCAGCTCGGATATGGGCATCGTGTCGAGGATAATTCAGTTTGGATACTCTGTGACTGACGGGTCCGGGAATGTTCTTCCAGATCAGAGGTTCATCATCAACCTCAAGCCGGTGAACAACAAACCACCTGTGGTCACCAACAGAGGACTGGAGATTGAGGAGAATGGATTTTCTTTGATCAGCACCAATCTGTTGGACGTAACTGATCCTGACACAACCGACGAGCTCATTAAGTTTACTGTGATGGAAAAACCTTCGCACGGACTCTTGCAGCTAGATGAAGAGATTCTAGGAGCGGACGATGTGTTCATGAAAAGTGATCTCACCGCTGGGAGGATCTCGTATATCAACATCGGGGAGGAGATGGACAGCGACAAATTCCTGATCGAGGTCAGCGATGGTGTCCACCATGTTCCGATAACCTTCAAAATTAACGTGCTGTCCATCGACGACGAAGCTCCCAAACTCCTCGGTAATGTTCAAGCGGGAGTTCTTGGAGTGACGATGAAAGTGCCGGAGAACTCCATGGTTACGTTAAGGGCGGACGACTTCAAAGCGACTGACCCCGATACTGAGGACCTCTTGTTGACCTTCATGCTGGATAAGCCACCTTACGAGGGTGTCCTGTTGCTGGCCGGGGAACAGACCAACCACTTCTCCCAGAAGGACATTCTCGAGGAGCGTGTGCAGTATTCTCACACTGGTGGGGAAGTGGGCATCGATGGCAGAAACGACAGCTTTGTTCTCATCCTCACCGACATGTCGGACGAGTTCAATGTCGAAGGCAACAGAATCAACAGGGTCAACGTAGATGTCAGAATCCTGGCGGTAGACAGCGAACCACCGATTGTCACAGTTGTGGATGAATTTGATGTTCTTGAGAATGATAAATCTCCAATCCTGCCCATTCATCTGGATGCCATTGACATTGATACTGATGATAGCGACATCATTTGTACGGTGACGTCACCTCCTACATATGGATACATTGAGAACACATCCCCTGCTCCTGGATCTGAGAAGTCCAGAGTCGGAATGCCAGTGTCTGCGTTCACTATTGGAGATGTTCGCAGAGGAACCATCAATTACGTTCAGAGCGTTCATCAAGGAGTGGAGCCAAGAAAAGACAGATTCGTGTTCAGATGTTCAGATGGTATAAACCACTCTCCAAAATACCATTTCAATCTGGGAATTGTCCCAAATAACGATGAAGCACCACAAGTGTTCCTCAGAGAGTTCATGGTTCTGGAAGGAATGAATCTCATGATCGACGCTCCAATCCTTAGTGTTGTTGATGGGGATTATCCTCCAAGTGAAATCACCTTCTACATCACCAAGAAACCTGATCATGGAGCTATAGTCCAGCAGAGACCAAGCGGAACTTATCCCATCAACTCCTTCACTCTCGCAGACATCTCTGGTGAATCCACAATAGAGTATGAACATGACGACACCGAGACCACGTCGGACTCTTTTGAGTTCCGTCTGACGGATGGTGTTCACAATGTGACGAAAACCGTGCCGATCATTGTCATTCCCGTGGACGACGAGACTCCACGACTGACCATCAACAACGGCCTGGAGCTGGAGCGTGCCAACGAGGTGGTGACCATAACCAATGAACATCTAAAAGCTGAGGATCTGGATTCCAATGATCCGGATATCTTGTTCATCATCCGGAGAATCCCCAAGTACGGATACATTCAGAAAGTCAGAGAAAATGATAGGATCAGCAATCTCACCCTTGGACAGAACTTTACCCAGAGAGACATCGACAAGGGCATGATTCAGTATGTCCATACTGGACTGGAGGGAGTTCGAGATCTCATCAAGTTCGACGTCACCGACACCCTGAATCCTCTGATCGACAGATACTTCTATGTCACTGTCGAAGGAATTGATATGACTTTCCCAACCGTCATCAATAAAGGAATGGAACTGCCGGAGGGTGGAATGGTGACCTTGACGACAGACCTGCTCAGTGGAACTGACCTGAACACTCCGGATGAGAACATCCAGTTTATCGTGACACGTGCGCCGGGTCGCGGCCACCTGGAAAGTACGGACATGCCGGGAGTCCCCATCACAGCCTTCACTCAGCTAGAACTGGCCGGGAACAAGATCCGGTACGTCCACACCAGCAAAGACGAGATGAAGATGGACAGCTTCGAGTTCGAGGTCACGGACGGGTTCAACCCGGTCGCTCGTACGTTCAGGATCTCGCTCAGCGACGTGGACAACAAGAAGCCAGTGATCATGCAGCAGAATTTGCGACTGAAGGAAGGAGACAACAAGCTGATCACGCCCTTCGAACTTAAGGCCGACGACCGCGACACGTCGGACCACGACATCCTGTTCACCATCACCCAGGTCCCGGTCCACGGCAACATCCTGTACAACAAGACCAAGATCATCGCCACCTTCACAATGGAGGACCTCAACGAGAACCTCATCAGCTTCCAACACGACGGCTCAGAGACCACCAAGGACAGCTTCTCGTACACCGTGACGGACGGGACGCACTCGGACTACTTCGTGTTCCCGGACACCACCTACACCACCAGACAGCCCCAGATGATGCACATTGAGATAGTGCCTGTGGACAACGGCACTCCCCAGATCGCCGTCAACAGGGGAGTGGCGGCTCTGATGAACATGGACGGCGGAAGTCTCGGCTTCCCGATCACGGAGAAGTACCTGCGGGTCGAGGACCGCGATAGCGTGGACAACGGGCTCAAGTTCAGCCTGACGGTGGAGCCCGAGCACGGCTACATCATCAACACCAACCTGGGCAACAGGAGCATCCACGACTGGACACAAGGTAGGTTCTGATTGTGTCCTGTGGCAATGTGGCTTTGATTACTACACATTTTTTTATCATACGTATTAGTACTCAAGGCTTCATTGTCTTAATTTGATTTATCTTAATATATGATGTGTTATTGAAGTGCTAGAGGACACTTGAACATAGACTAATTTCTGCCCTTTAACGTTATATATTTTCTTTTTGCTCATTTTTTTTGTATATTTTTTTACTCATGATATATTCTTATATAATTATGTACTGGTGAATCGAGATAAATTAATTCATCAAGGCAAAGTACATGAAGACAAATCAGAATTTTATCAGAATTATATATTGGGATTGCACTGATTTGACTCATGTTTATCAGCTTGTTGATTTCAATGCACATTTGGAACATGTGGAAGGGAATATATAGTAGGAGAGTTTCAATGAGGATGCTAAGCTGCATATAGTCTGTGTCTTGACACTCCAATGTTATAATTATCCATAATTACAATACCAGCATGAAGGCAGTCTCTCGTTTCATAATAAATTCAACAGCACAATGCCTTGATTTCTTCTACATGTGAACATGGAGTTCTGGCTGACCTGTCAAGGGTCAGAGGTCATGTCACATCAATCCCTGTTGGCATTCTGGATGGCATTGATTGATGGGATGGTAGCATGCTATCAACCTGTATTGGAAATATCGCCTAGAAAAATATATACTATTCTTTTCATATAAAGCGATGGACATTTGTATTTAATAAATGTGTGACGTTTTTTGAGAGACATTGAAATTGCAACCATTGCATGTTATTGTTTCATATACCATATATCATTTAAAAAAATTTTTTAATGGTTTTCTTTCAAAAACATTATTTATCATTACCAATATTATTAATAACATTGGAACAAAAAGTAGATATTCTACATTAATTAATTTTTCAGAATTTGTTACGAGATTACGGTATTCTTTGATGTACTTATTGTATGCATTACTAATTTAGATATTGAATCTACATTGCCAAGAACCACAATATTTCATACTAAAGTTGTGGCAAGGTCACTTTGACATTTTGGTAGTGTTTATCTGTGTTTAATACTTAGCTGAAACAGACAGTCTAGGGGTTTCAAACAGTCTAGAGGGTTTGTTGTAAGACTCCAGGACTGTACTTGGGTTCACCACGGATCTTCCACACACAACAACTTGTATAACACAATGAAACATTCAAGCATAATCACTGGAAAAAAATTAGTTCATGGGCATTGATGCGTCGTTTTATAGCATGTATAGCAAGTGCATTAGTCTATTTTAATGTTTCATCACACATAGTAAATGTTTCTAGCTGTTTTCCATGGGGTATTCAAGGCTATTTCTATCTTCTCATTGTGATTGTCCCATGTGTATAATGATAGAAGTATTGTCTGGTTAATAGATTTAACAGAAATACAAAGAACCTTTAGAAATTGCTTTTATTGCAAATTTAAGTCAGATTTCTAATATAATTAAATATTAATTGATTCACCCTTTTTAGTTTTTTAAAGCAGGAAAATATAGTTCCATTTTGCCTTCTTCATAATCTCAAATTGAAATATTTTGAATCAGTTCTTGTACCGAACAGCTGACTTTTTTATGTGTGCTGATACGTCAATTTGAGAAATATGATGTGTACTTTTAAACTACATATTTTTCATGAGAAATATAATTATAGGCAAGGTTGAATTTTCCATTTGCTGATATGTTGGTAATAAAATGGGCATTTGCATTTCTATCATGTTTAACTTCAAGGGCTATCTCCAGAAAATCTATGTTAGTCAACTACAATAATTACTGTTCATATCTAAAGTATGCACATGGTGATATGCTATGATTGTGAATGAAAGGTAGATGGTGAAGAATCACATCATGCACATTAATACACAAATAGCTGTCCTGGGTTTTCCTTTCAAGATTACCTAGACAGTCGCTAATTAAAATTATATTAGTTACTCCATCGGTGTATAAATGCAAGATACTGGTGATAAGGCTTATGTTCCTCAAACATTATATTTTTTAAATACTTGATCAGTGAAAGTTTGCTATAATGGATGTTGTGTGTTCTTTCCCTACTATTAAGAGCCTATTGATATTTTGTTGAAATACTACATAGAAAACTGTGTTGAACCTTGACTCGCTGTATGGCTGGCTCAGTTTGTGAGTTAAATTTTAATTATTTTATTTGCACCATCTGCAGATCTGTGAGAAGATTACTTGTCAGATAGGCCATGGTTCGCCTAGCAAAAATTTAGGAGCATGAAACTCTTTCAATTTTAACCATTTCCTTGTTGGAGTTGACGAGAAGTGTCCCATCAAGCAGCGATTTGGATGAACCCTCTTCCTGCTGGTTTTGGCATTGATGCAGCTCTTTGTGGCATCTCTGGTTTCCTTCAGCATAGAGAGGGTTAATAGTCTAGTCAGCAGATTCAGGTCTCAATGACAGGTGACGCAAGTATTATGCACATTACTTCCCCTTTCTTCCATCTTCACAGTATACGTGGTATAAAACACCTGTTGATAATGGCGGTAACATTTGATAAAACATGATAAAACAGCCATTATAAACTGTAATATTTATATTTGCCAGTGAACATGCATTAAAAAAATCTAATTAAAACATCAAAACTAAAAGTTAAAGTTTTTTAATTTAAAGAGCAACAATATGGGTCAGAGTGTGAACAAATATTATAGCTTCATAAAACGCCACAACGTATCAGAGGATTATAGGTCGGAAAGTGATTGCTTTGGAAACAAGAAGAGCTCTGTTCTTGGGACCATATCACTGGCTTTGTTACCGCTTGCATCACCAAGCTTGTAGGAGATAACCTATTAATAATAATACGCCTGAAGTACATATATGTAGATCTCGTCTGTGAGCAGGATTGTCAGGGCGCGTGTCAAGTTGTGGTATGCTACGGTTCTGAGTCGGAACACTGTCTGAATGCCGAGAATTTAATGTATAATATAAAAAAATAATATAATGTATAATATAAAAAAATAATATGCATGCGTTATTGGAATTAAACTTCGGAAAGTGTGGCGTGCGTTTTTTGAAAGAGTATTTTCATCTTTGTATAAAACTGGGTGAGACTGTTGCAGTGAAGTGAAAGAGTGGCGGTGAATGCAGACTTGAGCGTATTTACATATATTAAAGTTGTTGACCCGTCTGTGTTTCTTATCCCTGCGATCTGTTTCCCAGGCAGACATGATGTTTAATGCACTATACACTGCTACATGTATCTATGGGTTTAGGTGCACATGTTGCACAAGTACGCTAAAATGCAATAAATATCTGCATAAATTATTTACGGTATTTGTATTTGATTATTTATATAAATTGTCAATCCCAATTGGTTAATGTGTAAAATATTCTTATATTTCTTTTATCCATGTGTTATATTCATTCATTATACAGAAAAACCTTTATACTCGTTTTATGTATTATTTCATATGATTTAACGAGCATAAAACAACGAATTTAACGAGTTGCTCTCAGACGTTAAAATTTCATTCGCTACTATTTTTGGAAGAGTATTCCGTAAATGTACGTATGTAGGCCTTGTAATGTCCCTTCACTCTTGTTGTTCATGTGGGTAGTGTCATTGTAAAATAGCATCAGTTTCAAAAACAAAGAAAACACAAAACAAAACTGTTGAAATATATTTATATATAGTAAAGTGATCTCAAATCATCCGAAATATTGACAAGCTCGTAAAAAATTTATGTCGCTACTATGTCGATAATCCGCCGGTTGTTAAAGTTTAATGACGCTAACATTTTATGATTTACATTACTGGTAAATACATTATGTTTATTCATATTGAAATATTATAGATGCATCTGCATAATAATGCTGTCATTATAATCCATTTAAAATAGTTTCATATTTTTTTATAAGTTAGAAATGGTACCAAGGCCATTATATATAATAACTTGCTATAGGCCTACTTATATCACCCACCAAACTACAAAACGTGGCTTTCTTCTTTGGACCCTGTATTATTATGTCATCATTTCTTAGGTAGGCTGCACTACAGTGACCAGTTTGACTATCTGAGTAGTGCGACCGGAGTAGTGCCACTGGAGTAGTGTGACCGGAGTAGTGCGACTGGAGTAGTGTGACCAGAGTAGTGCGACTGGAGTAGTGTGACTGGAATAGTGCGACCGGAGTAGTGCAACTGGAGTAGTGCGACCGGAGTAGTGCGACTGGAGTAGTGTGACTGGAGTAGTGCGACTGGAGTAGTGCGACCGGAGTAGTGCGACCGGAGTAGTGTGACTGGAGTAGTGCGACTGGAGTAGTGTGACTGGAATAGTGTGACCAGAGTAGTGCGACCGGAGTAGTGCGACTGGAGTAGTGCGACCGGAGTAGTGCGACCGGAGTAGTGCGACCGGAGTAGTGCGACCGGAGTAGTGCGACCGGAGTAGTGCGACCAGTGTAGCTATGGGGGGTAGTGTGTAGTCCATATTGTGTAAGCTGTAGGTATGTCCAGACCTGTCCATGCCATGGAGTCCCTGACACACTGTGTATCCAGAACGCACAACATCCCGCGCTGAATGAAACGGAGCTGCCTTCGCTTGTCACCAAGCCACACGGGACACATACATGTACCATCATTCATCTAGGTCTAATACAGTAGTAATGGTCTCTCATGTTGTGTACAGTACGCTGGAGTGACACTTATATAATGCAGATGCTCTTATCATATGTTATATACAACTGGCAAGCACTCATATAAGTCATGCACATAATCTGTTATCGAGTGTGTTGGGCACTATTTTGGATTGACACTCGTGCAAGCATAAGTTTCCAGGTTCAGACAGATGTCAATTCCAGTGTTGATTTCATGCTGGAAATGTACAACGTATTTCCACTTGGAAACTAATAAGCTTCACTATGGTGAAAGGAAAACAATATGACGAGCTGATAATATTGTAATTTATTCACTTTTAAAACTTCAATATTGTAGAAATGGTCTTTACAGTTTCATGCTTTCACGACTGCGGTGATGTTTTACGGTTTCAGATTTGTTATATTGGACAGGCAATGAAATTCAAACCCGCCCATAATGTTCATTGTGTGAGGGACGCCCATGACGATACATGTAGCTTGGCAGATATTTGCCTGGTTAACAGTGAAATCTAGGGGATGCATGGTCGGTGATGCATTTAACTCTCTCCCTGTTGGATTAGGTGCATGCCACTGATCTTTACGGCATTTCCAGTTGTCTTTAGCATGGAGAGAGTTAATGCAGTTTATGTAATACTAGTAGTCAGTAGTGTCAAACTATGGGAATCAGTGATGGCCACATATGATTCTACAGGGCTTGTGTGGGGAGAGAGAGAGAGAGAGAGAGAGAGAGAGAGAGAGAGAGAGAGAGAGAGAGAGAGAGAGAGAGAGAGAG
>JAUTBR010067334.1:0-11551 GCA_032361205.1 Pseudorimula midatlantica
TAGTAGTAGTAGTAGTAGTAGTAGTAGTAGTAGTAGTAGTAGTAGTAGTAGTAGTAGTAGTAGTAATATTATTATTACTATTATTAGTATAAGTATTATTCATTTTTATTATTAATGTTATTATTATTATAGTTATAGTTAATCTAAAATTGTGGAACATCTTTCAAGACTAATTCGCTCATATCAAGTCTCGTCAGTTTACGGAACGCCAAAAAACCTGTAGCACCCACTGCGCTGAGTCTTGCAGTAAGCCTGCGGTTAACGGCTGGTACCGACGAACCAAGAACGACAACAGTACAGTCATCCGATTAATTACGTCAATTCCCCGAGGCTGGTTCGAACTCAGGACCTTTTGGCTCCGGCGATCTACATCTCGTCTACCACCTAACTTATTTGTGGTCGCATAGAATTGGATTGCTATATTTAGACAGATGTCCGGTTCCGCCGTAACCGCGTTGAAACACGGCACTAGTGCAAAGGTTATGACGTCAATGTATTGTTAGACACCATCGTGGAATCAAGGCAGTCTATACCTAGGCTCCAATCCTGAATACGTTTAATAAATAGGCCTCCTGTCCCGATGCAATTCAACTTCAACCGTATATGCATGTCAACACTATCAAGACGCAGATGTCTAAGACAGAGACTATTGGTGGCTAGATTTGTTTACCGCTAAGTCCGAGCCTTTCGATTCGATTTTTCTTAATTCCCGTCTCGAACACAGATCCAGCAATAGCGCTGACTGCAGCGTTGTCAGCTCCCAACTCAATGACGCTTTTATCCGGTTCAATATTTGATTGGCCAAAAGATATAAGGAGCAGATAATAGGATACGCCCGGTGCAATGGAACCCCGCCCACAACTGTACATGTGTGCATAGACAAATGATCGATTTGACTTTCAGTATGAAATACTAGTAGAGCTTATGGAAACATGGAATCAACTTATTGGTTCAATTATATATGTATACTTGCTCTCACCGTGTTCTCACTTATATGTATACTTGCTCTCACCGTACAATCTATATATCTATCTGCTGTCGTCCTCTGTATGTCCCGCCCTGTGTTTATCTATACCTCTGTCTGTCTGTCTGTCTGTCTGTCTGTCTCTCTCTCTCTCTCTCTCTCTCGCGGTGTGTGTCTCTTTCTGTGTGTCTTTCCTTATTTCCTTTGTCTTTATTTTTATCCACGTCAATTATTATTATTTCCCACGTTCTTCTCGTTCGTTCTTTCTTTTCTCTCTCTCTCTCTATCTCTCTCTCTCTCTCTCTCTCTCTCTCTCTCTCTCTCTCTCTCTCTCTCTCTCTCTCTCTCTCTCTGTCTCTCTCTTTCTGTATATATCTATCTATATATTTCTGTTTCTTTCTCTGTCTCTCTTTGTCTATATGTCTCTGTCTCAATAAAACGCTTTGAAACAACTCTTCATCCGCTTCCTCTTCCTTTCGTCTTTTATCTCTCTCTCTCTCTCCAATTTCTCCATCCATCCTTCCTTCCTCTCTAGCTTATGCTCATACTCTCACTCCCTCTTAATTATCTTCATGCTGGATGTTCGAGGAGATGCGTTAAGTAACAGTGTCTGTGCGTAATCCAGCAGGGAGAGGGTTAAGATATATTGCAGATGGATGTGTACATCGATGTTACGATAACGTCAGTGCACAAAAGTTACGCTATCATGATATGTAGATGGTATTTGAGAAGAACAAACCAGAAAGATGTTAATCTTTGTTTTATTCAAGATATATTTTTAATGCATCACACATTGGCATTTGAATTATACTGTTAAGTCGATGTATACTGTTTATGCTTTCACAAGTAGGTCATACAGATTAAATAATGAATGCAATAGTCTGGATCGTATGATATGATATATTTATATGCTATATGTATATCTATCTATACTAGCTCCGGGGGATATTGTTTCGTTGCACGTACTTCAACAAAAATGAAAATCACATTTTTCAAAATGTACCACTGCGGCTTTAGGTTGACACAATTGTATTAACGTTGCTCGGTCGATAACCATAAACAAGCTGTCCTCAGCTTTACTTTGTGGTGTTTGACACTGTTGTTCGACTTGACTTTAACAATCAAGCAGGGCAAGAGCTCTCTTGGGAATTCATCTAAAAGTCTTAACGTAGTCGCATTACAACCGTTTCTTTAGCTAAATACTAGTATGTGGATACCATGCTAGTTATGCTGGGCATGGGGGCGTGTGATATTCACCGCATGCATGGTATCTTCACTGCATCACTGACTTTTACCTGTATTTTATTTCTGTTTTCCTCATTTTCAGAGCGCTGCATGAAACTGCAATATATGGCAAGACGGGTGCTATCCAATTTGACATGGACGGAAATTTGAACATTACCAAATTTCGCGTCCGGAACCTCGTGTTTGATGGCAAGACCAACGTGTGGCGCGATATCGGATGTATACAGGGCGACGATATCCGGCCATTCGGCATAATCTGGCCGGGGGAGGCCAACATGATCAGTTCCGAACCGCCGGGCAAAAAGCGGTACCGTGTGGTCACGAACCCAGTGCAGCCGTTCGTTATGCAAGAGAAGCCCCACAAGGACTACAGCGCTTGTGTGACCGACACCACATGCTTGAACATCACGTCCAAAAATAAGTCGATGGCGATGGAGGCCATCGAGGACTACGAGCGAGGTGTCATGAACGAGAACAACACCTACACAATCCACTGCTGTAGGGGCCTGACCATAGACCTTCTCAACAAGCTAGCTAGCGATTTAGATTTTGATTTCACCTTGTACATTGTCCAGGACGAGACATACGGCCAGAAGAAGAACGGAACCTGGAATGGAATGATGTGGGATCTCATGGAAGGAACGGCACACTTCGCGGTGGGTGCTTTCAGTATTACTAGAGCCAGAACGGAAGCCATAGACTTCACCGAACCTTATTTTTTCTCGGGATTCTCCATTTTGTATTCCGAAAGGACAAGAGAAACCAACATGGATGCATTTTTAGAACCCTTTTCAATTGACGTGTGGTTTGCTATATTTGTGAGCGCTACATTGACTGCCATTGCGATGGGCATCTTCGAATGGAATAGTCCTTTCGGTTTGAACCCGTGGGGTAGGAAGAGGAAGGCGAACTACACTCTCGCCTCCGGCCTGACTATGGTGTATTCTGTGCTTTTCGGCCACACCGTGAAAACCAAGTCGCCCAAAGCATGGCCTAGCAAGGTCATGCAAAATTTCTGGGCGTTTGCAGCTATTTTCATCATCGCCAGCTACACCGCTAATTTGGCGGCCTTCATTGCAGGGAAGCATGCTGGGATACATTACAACGACATCAGTGACCAACGGGTGAGTACAGTAGTCTCTTGGCCTGTTCTTCACAAAAGGGTCGTACTGTAGTCCTAGCCTAAATCAGGACGTACACTATGCTTTTACTATAGCATGACTTGATTTGTATTATTGTTCTGCTATGTGTCCTGTTCCAGGATCCTAACAGGGTCAGACGGGCTCCTGGCAGGGCACTTTCACCTCAGTTGTCCTGGTTTAGCACCCACGTTATGTATACTGTCCAGGGTATCGTTTCTCGAAGCTCTCTCAGTCGGTAAGGGACCATTAGCACTCTCTTTGCCGATAGCTAATACATTGCTAAGAGCGTGCTATGGTCCCTTAGCGGCTAAGAGAGCTTCGAGAAGCGATACCCTGGACACCTAAAGCCCAATTCACCCGGCAAGCAAAAAAGAACGTATTTAGCTAAACAAGATCGTATTTTCGGTGATTATGTTTTCCAAGTGCGTTGACTGTTTAGACTGTGTGATATGGATAACTCTTTACGTTTATCGAACCACGAGACATGTTTCTTGTTTAGCTAAGCAATTTCATTTGCCGTGTCCGTTGGGCTTAACATGACACCTAGATTTATTTTGCTATGTTTCATCGTATAATCGAATGCTCTCTTATTATATATGTAGTAGTAAACAAGACTGTATCATGCTCTCTATTGCAGTATTCCAATGCTCTCTCAGGCAGCATTATCATTGCGTAATATATTCTTATGTTGTATTGTCATTATAGTATGCTCTCTTATGCAGTCACTATTACAGTAGAAATATACGGGCTGTTCTTTAAGTGTCCATTTACGTATCTGGCCTGCGTTTCACGAAATGGCTGTATATTTACGCCGGACATAAATCAGGACGTAAAGCACGGAATTACATGCAACTTGATGCTTTAAGTCCTAGTTTAGGTCCGGCATAAATACACATCCCTTTCGTGAAATGCATGCCTGTTTACCATTAGTATAGTTTCACTAATGTGAATAGTTTCGTGTCTTTCTTAAAAAATGACATGAGAAAAGCCAACATTTAAGGGTACATTGATGTAGACTAACCACATATACGTTATTCTAACTTGACAATGAAACGTTGTTTATTTTTAAAGGATCGTTTTCCATGAACATTATGAACTTGATAATGAATCGTTATTATTTTTAAAGGATAATGTTCCATGAACATATAAACTGCATGAAACAAATTGAACACTATTGCCATTGGCCTGAATTACAGACGATGAAATAACTAAAAAATAAATTGTATTTGTTGTTGGTTTTGAGAATGAGCTTCTTGAGAATTTAGACAGAGCTATGAACAGGTGTCGATACTGTGTTCTTATAGTATGGCCCATTGTTTAGGATTGACTGGCGGATCTACTATTATGTTGATAAGCTACACATTGTGCATGCTCTTCCTAAGCACATTTTCTAATAGCACGATTCTGAAATGCAATTGCTTTAGAGTATGCAGGAAGTGATTAGTTGTATTGTGACAAGCTACACATGTTAAAGTTCCCACATACAATTTCGAATCTCACGATACTGAAGTGAATTACCTTTGAGATTATGCAAGCATTTGAGAGTGTACAGGAAGTGATAGTTGTATTATTATTTGGACAAGCTGCATAACGTATGTTACATTCTCACACATTTTCACATCGTACGTTACTGAACAAAAAACTTTAGGGATTATGCAAGAAGTTAATTGTATTGTTATGTCGACAAGCCACACATGTTAAATTCCCACATACCATTCCAATCAGCACGAATACTGAACCCAATAACCTTCCAGATAAGGAACACAGTGACATATGTTTATTTGCTGGCACTCCCAACTCTCTTTGAAAGCATCACAATAATCCGAGACTATTTGTGTCAATACCTAAGGCCTACAGTTACCGCCGGAGTAATATCACGCACGGTATATTGACTTTATCTCCAGATATGATGGTTTGGATCTGAGTACAAGTGGAACCCAGATGAAATGACTCAATTCCAGGACAGAGGACGACAAGGGCGAGATTGTTGAATGCGCCATCACGTTCTGGAGCTATCTCTGACACATGTAACTCGTGTTCTATCGAACCTTTCCCGCCACAGCTCAATACATGCCAATCTGTGTGTCAGTCGTGGCGCGTACACAATTTACAGACCACATTACACACTGACAGTTATCACTGGAATTCTGTGCCGAAGACAGGTTATTAAATCACATATATCAAAACGACATGCCGTAAAAGTTCGATTTTCCTTTAGCCAATATTCAATAAATTCAACCGACATGACTTGGACAACCCCCCCTTCGTTACACGTACAAGACCGACGGTCCTCCATAGCAGAACAGAACCCTGCACCCACTCAAGCTGAGAACCTCGGCATATGAGGTACGAAGGTTAATTACAACAAGCAACCTGACAATCGCGGACAGGAAGTTGCCAGGAAGGTATTCGTTTCATAGTGTTCATGACAATAGTTTCACCTTCCTATGACAGAACAGACTCTGCATTCACTAAGGCTGAGAACCTCGGCATATGAGGTACGAAGGTTAATTACAAAAAGGAACCTGACAATCGCGGACAGGAAGTTGCTAGGAAGGTCTTGGTTCCACAGTGTTCATGACATTCCGTAGTGTTCATGACGTTTCATAGTGTTCAGGACGTTCCACAGTGTTCAGGACGTTCCATAGTATTCATGACGTTCCACAGTGTTCAGGACGTTCCACCGTGCTCATGCCGTTCCACATTGTTCATGACGTACCATAGTGTTCATGTTATGCCACGGTGTTCATGACATTCCGTTCCACAGTGTTTACGACGTTCCACAGTGTTCATGACGTTCCACAGTGTTCATGACAATAGTTTCACCTTCCTATGCCATCCCCTCTCCTCCTCCCCCCGGAAAATAATAATAATATAAAATATGTCAGCCATCTTGGTTTGTGTTAATGCTCCTTCAAGCGGAATGATTTCAAGTTTACATTGGATCTCCGCAAGAAAGGCTCCGGTCAGATCCCTGATCAAATATGTCCCGGCAATACCTCATCAAGGCAGTCGAGTAATCGGCTCCAAAGATTGCGATCGTCCCTGCATGCGCAGTCGTCGACGCTTCACATACATTCCTGCTCCCGTACGATCAATAGATAGTGATCGAGCGGATTGGGGGTATAGCGAATTGGACATAATGCATGTAATGCCTGATTTCTTAGATTTACGTCCAGTGAGTGCACAGAGACATGGACATAAATGGAATATAGGAATCCTAAGGAAGATTCGGAACGTCAGGGAGCATATAATATGAAGATATATATTGACGTCCCACCCCCTCCTCTGACGATAGTTCCGGTCTTGCGTAAGCATTGGTTCACTTGGACATAACTCCGAGAGTGTATAATAGTGGTGTCTGGGTTATGACGATTTAATATAAAGTATATTATAATTATTCATAAATATATCTATATATATATAATAATAATTATGTGCTCATCCATTAATCCATCGATATGTCCATGATTCATCATCCATAATGTATTGATCATACACCCATCCATGGTTATAATCATCTATCCATTCATCTATCCATCCATCTATCCATCCATCTATATATAAATATACATGCAGATAGATGTAATATATGCATCTATCCATGAATCCATCTATCCACCCGTTATCAATCCACCAGCAACCACACAACATTCCGTGTTATATAGGGATTTGTGAACAAAACACGGAGGAGCATATCATTGTACTCAAAAAGCTTTCGTAATCTCAGAGCCCGGATAACCCTTTCGTAACCAAAACAATGTTAGATAAGCCATATTAGAAAGGCATGGCCACTATGGTATATTTATCTATTGTAGTCATCCTCATCGTCATCCTCCTTCTACTCCTCATCCTGCACCTCCTCCTCCTCATCATCATCACCATCATCATCATCATCATCATCATCATCATCATCATCATCATCATCAACATCAACATCAACAACATCATCGTCATCATCAACATCATCAACATCATCATCATCATCATCATCATCATCATCACCACCACCACCACCATCATCATCATCATTGACATACAAGTAGCCGTGTCACCCGTGGCTCATGTCGTACTGAAACATACGTTTTCTTTGTGGAAGGATCTTCTTCAACTACCAACAATCTGTCACGACTTATATCTGCGATGCTTTCAGAGGGTTCCCAATGCTATCTGTAAGAAGGACGGACTAGGCACGGTTGAATTGATGCGCTGTGTTTAGTCCTAGCGAGGAGTAGTTGCTTGCATTGTGCATGAGCAGTAGACTAAAACGGCTCTAGCGATGGTAATGCGATTGGCATCGATTTAGAGATGAGACTTTGATAAAACTCAGCTCAGCTTCACATGTATAAGGAGATTAGGAACAATTCACAGGTCCTCCTCGCTCACACTAAGGGTCGCTGTTGCTCGTAATGTGTCTGCGCGCATTGGAACCCTGGCTTCAGAGACAATGTTCGCGAAGGTAAGCTCGCTTCCGTCTAGGGAATATAGATCTTACACGAGCGCACCGCAACTTGCGATCGGATCGTCATGAACACGCCTCGGGTGAGACGTCTCCTCTTTGTTTGATGACTCCGCCGCCGATAACGTGTTAGATGCTACCATGCTGAAGCCAACACGGTTAATGTATTATTATGTCATTAATTAACTGAAGAAAACAGGGACGTATATGGTGAAATAATTTAGCGAGTCGTAATTATTACCAATGCATTTTATTTTACATGTAGTGATATTTTGGTGGGTATATTTTGGTGGGTTCATTTAAAAAAAAACTCAATAAATTGATGGTTTAAAAGATCATTACATCTTCGTACAGATGAATATTGCCCTACATCCAAATATACAAATATAGCTCACTTGTCTATGCGTTCGTAGCGATCTCAGACACATACATGGGGGTCGTTCACTTACGAGAGAGCATTGCTCTCATAGTCGATACGAGAATTTCATGAAACGATACCATGAATAATAGTCCATTCCTATGTAATTAAATACCGTTGGAGCACTCATTTTATGTTGTTCTTTTGCCATGATGTTGTTCTTTTGCCATATAGATCTAAAAACTCAACGCAAAGGCATTTCCTGCGCATGCGTCACGAAGACTACACCTCTCGTGTTGGGCCTAGGTTTTTAATGTCAAATCTCCATAGGATCCGTTTCTTATGACACAACTGATAGCCTTGATGCAACGCCGTGGAAGCCAGCCGTATTATTGGCTTGATCGGCGTTGCGTCTTCACTCGGGAAGACACGTTCTGTTACAGAGACGCAATCGCTTTTATCCGGCGGAATAACGATGGCATTTGTCAACACATAATCCAATAATAAACGACACAGCCTTCTCACATTCTTTGCCTAAGTTATGGATGTGTTTGGGATAGGATTTTTATTAAGGATCGGCGGTTGGCTGTCCGAAAAATCTGATGTAGATTAGCTAGATGTTAAACGCCTAACCTCCCTT
The DNA here is from genome assembly GCA_032361205.1 of Pseudorimula midatlantica. Taxonomy (NCBI): domain Eukaryota; kingdom Metazoa; phylum Mollusca; class Gastropoda; order Lepetellida; family Lepetodrilidae; genus Pseudorimula; species Pseudorimula midatlantica. The sequence goes on from JAUTBR010067334.1 coordinate 8,809, forward strand.
ACGTGTGAAGAATTAGCGCATACGCCTAGTTTGGTAGCAGTTCCCGATTACCTATACAGTGTATTATGATATATGCATGTTCTAATTCTAAGACGAGCATTCATTGATAATATAATATCTGTTATGTGGATTATTGCCAAGTCGGTGAGGAAGGGAAGGATTTGAAATAAAATATCGATTATGAATTTAATGCCAATGGGTATGTTGACATGCACTAGTCTAGGATATCCTCAGAGGGAAGGGAACGCAATGGCATACGACATTTAGCATCATCATCACTAGCAGCGTTACTATATGTATTTACATCATCATCGTCATCATCAACAACAATGTAACGATTATTATTCGTACAGTATGGAAATTGGTGATATTCATCAGGTACATCCAAGTATATGGTAGGCGTACAGCTGTTGCTGAAGTCTCACCCACTGTCAGGAACACCAGTAGATCTAGCTGGAGGCATTGGGCACAGAATAAGAGGATACGTGGGAGATTCTCATGTTCCTCTCTAGCGTTATTCGAATCAGTGCTTTCCACGATGAACTGTGTTATAAATATGTACATGAGCATTTAATACGATGGACTACGTGCATGTACTGTTGCAGTTTGCCCATCAGAAAAAGTCCACCCTCTGCCCATCAGAAAGTCCACCTTCTGCCCACCAGAAAGTCCACCCTGTGAAACGCGTTGTCCTTGTCTACTTGACATCCGTCGGCGACCTGTGACGGATATTAAGGAGGCAATGGTCGAGGGTTCAGCACTGATCTCCCAACTCATTTCACATCCCATTTCCCCCCAGCGTTCGTACTATTCCTAGAGCATTTACTTGTCGCTTACCCCACTTGGACCCCATTACTCAATGTGTCTATCTGATGGCTGTCTGCACCGTGAAGGTTTGTCCGACAGTGCAGGTAGTTCAAGCTTGAATAGTTGGACGTGGGCTACCAGATTCAGTGGATTGTGCACATCTGTAATTAATAGCCTGAGTGAAATATAGTTATGTTCTGTGCCGTGCATACCCAAGGATTAATAGTTATTGGATATTAAATCGAATTCGTATGGCCAATTCATGGGAGTTACGACTCTCTTAGCGCTACCATGGTTCTGTTGAAAGGTACCCAGGAATACAGTACAACCCAGTCTTTGTTGAAATACAGGTTCAGCAGATCCGCATAAGAGTCTGTTATAGTGAAAGTACATCGCACAGACATCAAGACATCCGGGGGCTCGTTCCACAGAACAATCGTAGCGCTACGAGAGTCGCATCCTCGAAACTGCCGTCAAATACCACAATAGCAGGTGTTTCAGAGGATATGCAAGAATCGTAACTCTTGTACGTTAGCATGGAGTTGCTAAGGAGTTACGACTGTTGTAGAGCTACGTTTGTTTTGTGGAACGGGTCGCTGGACATTAGGACTTACGGTGCGTTTCCATTAATACGGCTGCGATCCGGCTGCGGTCCGGCTCCGGCGCGGGTGCGTCTAGTTTGCTACCCGCGCTGTACACCAGCCGTATGCGACTCCGCATGCGGCTCCGCACGTGAATCGCATTAATGGAAACACTTGTAGTGAAATCAGTTGGGTTCAATTGCAAACTAGACGCACCCGTGCCGGAGCCGGACCGCAGCCGGATCGCAGCCGCATTAATGGAATCGCACCTTAAGTAGCTATTGCCATAAATTGCTGTGGTTCAGGAGGCATGCTATACAGCTTTTGTAGACCGTATCCAATTCACAACTCAACTGGATGTGTTTTAAGCACACTTTCCTTCGATCTTGATGTTCAACGTGATAGTGAATTGGTACATATACTTCGCCGTTTTAATAGCTTAAGCACATGTAGGATAATAAAACAGCCCCGTGCGTGGTTAAGAGAGTTCTTTTTTAGCGTTTTTATTTCAGCTTTTACGTTAATGGATGTCAAATCTATTGAAGGCATGCGCTTAAATACACTTTACTTGCAATAATCTGCATATCTGGTCGATTTTACTCAATCTGGAACGATTTTAGGTAAATATTGATAAAAGAAAAATCAATTCATGAAACGCATCTGTACACGTGTCGTGTACTGTATTAAAACACATTTGTAAAATAGTATTTTGTTCCGTACACATATGTATTACGAATTGTTGATTACAGAAGTCAGGATTCGCTGTACTTGGTCCTTGCAAACAATAATAATCATAATAATCATAATCCTAATCATAATAATCATTATAATCATCATCATCGTAATCATAATAATCATCATCATAATCATCATCACAATCATAATCATAATCATAATCATAATCATAATCATCATCATCATAATCATAATCATAATCATCAGCATAATCATACGTGTTCGAAATCATACTCAGAGCACTACATATAAATAACAAGTACTTTATTTTCACAAAGACTTCCTTATTTTGTCAGTAAATTATCGACCTAAAAATTCTTCCCTCCACCAAAACAAACGCAGCTGCATATGAACACACGAATACACCGAGAGGTCGGGTAATTAAAGGTACCGTGGATCCCAGACGCTGACACGTGACCCACACACGGTGGCTATGATTGGTTGTTCTATGGTGTAATGGTGTATTCTTTGTTTTTGGGGGTGTGCTGTTTTGTAGAATATTGATGTCTTGATGATAGTTTACAGGCTTTAAAGGCATACCATCACAGTTCAGTGTTCGAAATAATGAAAATAATGAGGGGGTCATTCTCCATAGGCCCAATGTTAAAGGTGGTAAAATC
>JAUTBR010067778.1:0-20709 GCA_032361205.1 Pseudorimula midatlantica
AAGCGTAATTAGTCTCAGATCGAAATTCGTCTGTCCATTATCCAGGTCTATCAACTGTGATATTATGCCTTTAATACGACTTGACTGTAGCCACTGATTAGTACAACTTATTGTATTATCAGTATAGTATCATTGATTGAATATAGCAAAGTTCAAGACATTATATTTTACTCTAAATGAACTTTTAAGGGGACAGTATTTTATTTTACTCTAAATGAACTTTTAATGGGACGGCATGCATCTACTAGTGGCATTAATCATAATTCACCAATGTCGTCTATCACGTGTACTATTAGTCGTAATTTTGTGGAATGTATTCAAACAGTAGTCAAAGTTGTCATTTGCTTGAATTGCTACCTTTAGCTGTGGGGCATTGAAACAATACAAAGAAAACCGACTAAATTATCTCTAAAGCAGATACGGCAAGGACACACTATAAACGTATTGAGATTGGTATAATTTATCAATGTTATTGCCTTCTAGTTTACCTAATTTTATACCTAGCAACACCCGTTTACCTCGCAATATTCTATTTAAACCTGGAATAATCTCCCCATTAGATGCATGCTGCCATCTACCTGCAGGGCTTATTTAGGTTCTGCCCGTGCTAACTAATCAGCAATAGATCTACAAGCCATTAATACTTACGACAGGTTATAAGCATCATTGATGCCCCTGTGGTCTGGTAAATATATATTAAGGACCCGATGACCACGGATTTTGCATTGCGCATGAAAGGTGAACAAATTATAAACTTTTTGTAACAAATATTTTCAACACAGTAATGTTTTCACCTGGTCAGTGTAATAGATTCTAATTAAATCATTGTAACCAAACACATATTGTAATACATGTAATACTACTAATAATGAAGAGTTGTATGGAACAGTGATCAATGTATATGATGGTGCCACATATTCATATATTTATTGCCGGTAGCTGCTTTCTATGAGTCAAATACAGCAGAAGGGTATGACATTTAATATTTTCTAAATATTCCATTTCTGGAAATCAGATGATAAACCTGAATACATAACATGCTTTTTAATTGCTTGTCCAAGTAAGTAAATTAAGAAGGTGTTATCTTATTAATGCTGTGAATACATAGATGATGCATACTGTCTCCCAGTTACCGTAATTATGGCTCATAAACCTGATCGTGCGTTTCTAATATTCTAAGATAAAGATGTACCCATACAATAGTCTCGTATTCAGCCTAACATTGGCGTAAAATACGTTATATTATTATACATAATTACGCCTAGTATGTCTACATTACAATAACTATAGTATTCTTCACGTTTACAATAATCTTTATTGAAGTTCAGTATAGTATGCTAGATGTTTTATTTTTTAACTGTTTATTATTTTTAATGGTTTTTTTCGAAAAGAATACCGTATCAGTATTCAGAACAATGCTCAATGCCATGTCGTAAACATTGTAAGTCAAAGTGACAATTCGTTATAAACGTCCTAATGTAAATTTCCCCGCACAATTCAAGCCACAGAATTAGCATGATTTATCACCACCATAAACACAGAGAGAATAGCCAGTGCTAGAACTAACAATTGATGCTTAGCAAGAGGAAGCGCTCATTCTGAAATAGTTCATGAATATTTCCCTGCTACGTATGCAGCATGTGGGTGGTATCTGTACTGTGTTGGTGACAAGTGTCAGACTGTACACGACCTCTCACCTGGCAGTCCTGGGGTAGTCTATTAGCGATATCTCAATCAGCAAATATTTGATAGCAAGCGAAGGGTCCACCCCACCTGCCTTTAGCCGTGCCACAGGAATATGTAAATACCATTGTACTTCCGACCACGCAGAGATGTGGCTTGTGACTTACCAAGATTGTGATCGTAGTAGTTGAAAATATTCCATGAACCATAGTATGCGACACTGTATCGAATACGTACACTAGATTGCGGTAAAGTTGCGGGAACATTTGACGTCCCCTATTGTTAGATTGCAATCTTGCACATGTTGGAAATTTATGCATATTTATTTCTGTTAAGCTGCATATTCAGAATACTAATTCATGTACGTTGTTATTTGGAATATTTAAATATGGAATATAATGGTATCGGAAAAGTAAACTTCATGTATAATTTAGAATAAGCAGTTAGGACATTGGCCTGATGAAAGTTGTAAATGCACTATTAATTTACGTTGTTATTTGGAATGTTTAAATAATATACCGGTATCTGAAAAGTAAACTAATGTACTATAAGCAGTAACGATTCAATCGGTGATTACACTATTTCGTTGCAACGATGGTATTGTATAACGATAACGAGTTAAACAACAGTTTATACCATCTTGCCTACGTCTCGTGATCGAATACTTCTTGTCAACGCAGTTTATAGCAATTATTTCGATTTTTAATGAATTTGTACTTCATGAAAGATTCCTATATCAACGTCGTTGCGCTTCCTCTTTGTACCACAGGCGAGAAATTTGGATTTCCCCTAGAAAACAATTCCGATCCCTGTAGCTAAACGAATATGACGACTTTCAAAAATTGTAAAAAATCATTAAAAGTCGAGAAAATAGCTAAGAAACGTCGTTGCCAAGGACTAGTGATTGAACTCCGTTGTGACTACTCCACTAGACAGATAGAGTCATTTGAAGCGCAGACTTCTACCCGTCTTCAGAGGAGATGCCGTACTATTAGAATGCTCGATACAATTAATTAAGTAACCAAATATGTAAGTAAAGAATGAGGATAGTTGCATCTTTAAAAATAATTCGTCCTTCTCTTCAAAGTTTAAGTAAATTAATAATTAATTTAGATTCTGCATCGCCTGTGTGTATATCATCGTATCATCAGAGGACACATCTGCTAGACTACAGTTGAGTGGAACGATACGTAAACGAAAAACGTATACGTAAATTTATTTATTAAAAATGTTTCCTTGGTGCCTGCAGTTTGATGCCCCTTATCATGGCCGCCATCAGTGTGTGGATGCGTGTCGATAAAGGATGCAGCTACATATTGCACGTGCTAGTATAGAAAAAACAAGTGCGATATTGGAGTTAATCATTTATTCCATCGTGATATGCAAGCACGTGTGGCCAAGTTCAAACAGTGAAATAGCTCACGTACAACATTGTAACAAGTTTGAATGAGCGTATCATAATTACCACCTGTGACACACGCGGGAGAAAAAGTAGATATTTTTTTTAAGTCTGCTTTAATTCACTAGTCTGAAAAAAAGTAGATCTTTTTAAAGTCTGTATTAATTCACTAGCCTGGAATATGATAGTTTGTATCAGGAATGAATCATGCACACGTGTGCCGCGTGCGTGGATTATACGCTTGGTGGTATCTAGAGGAAACATTGCTGATCATACTTCGCAGAGAATTGTGGTCAAGAATCAACTAGGCCGACACCAAAACTGTCATATCTGCCGCACCGCAGTCGGTCCCTTAAAACAACAACGCACCACAGTGGTCGAACCAAACTGACGAGAATCCAACAAATTATCTCTCTTCAGACAATAAGATGTTCACACGTAGAGAATACCAATAAAAAACGTCGACAGAAGCAACAACATCACTTTCTCACGTTTTGAGAGTACGACTCGAGTATAGATAACGGCAGAATTATCCCTTAATCCAGTAACTTTATCTGGCATTATCAAGGCGGCGGTGGGATGGCTGGGGCAACACTTTGAAATCCGAGGATCCCCCGTCCGTATAAGCCGTCTGGATCACTTAGAAACTGACCCCACCTTCACTGGTTGCCTGGACAGGTATATAGGTGTTTTATGCCCCTTTGAAGCTACGGCAACCTACAGGTGGCGCTGTCACGCTTCGGGCATCAAACGCCATCTTGCGGCGTGTTGGAAGGCACATAGAGGTCGCTGGTGTCAGACTCCATCCGAGGTTTCTAATCGAAAGACATCACTCTGAGCATGCGTCTGATAACATACTGCGTCCGCTCACAAAAGCAACTTTAATTCGTGCAATTTCAGGCGTAATATCCAATGACCTCAGTTGACCTCCAGCAAGTTTTCTCTCTCCTTATATGCCCAGCCCCTTTTTACCTGCATCATTTCCGTAGCATCGCGATCAGCTGACCAGGAAGCCGATTGAGATTTTTTAGTTTTTTTAATTGGGGTTTAGAGTCAATTTCTAGATTATTTCACTATTACTTAGTTTAGGGAAGGAAACCTGCAACATCCTTAGGGCTGAATGTTGCAGTATACCTGCGAGCACCGGCTGGTACTGACAGACCAACGATGATATCTGCATTGCCACTCTACAGATAGCGCATAATATCAATAAGGCGTCAGAAATGTTAATAGATATAGTCTACGGTAGTAAATTGGCTCTGCTTTATTGGTGCCACTTTATGTATTATACATATATGACGTTCGTCTAACTTTCTATATCGCTAGCAGACATTAAGTATTAACTATTCGTTGGAGATACGACAATCATGCACAAACTAATTTAAATTAGTGTTGGGTTATTTCTAACAGGGTGGGTTATTTCAAAACTCATAAATATCCGTATTGATGATAGCAATTTAACGTACGATCTAATATTGTACATATCCAAGCAATACTTTCTATTTCTCAGCGAACTAATCAAGAAAAACCAATGTCATTTATTCTTTTATTTTTTATATTCAACATACATGCATTATATTATTAATAATTGTAGTATATATTGTGTTGTTATTAATACTTTATTGGCAATACTACTAGTAAAAATAATCGTGTGTATATTTATTAATGCTCCAATTCAACACTCGAACTAAACCTAAGATCGATTACAAATTTACTTTGAAAATGAACTACATTAAGTATGTTAAATATCTTTAATTAGCAACGCACTATTTGTTTACTGTATATATACTTGACAAGTTTCATATTTCTACCAACCTGGACCATGCCTATGTATACCATACCGGTATAGGCTTATTATGTATACAGGTATTTGTGTCTGCTGGAATAAATGTCTTCGTTTTAAAAAAGAAATTTAAGAAATACACTATGTTTTAATATGTATTAAAAGAAACACGCATATAAACTTTGATTACATCAACTACAGAGAGACAGGTCGATGTATTAGCATTAATATGCAGTATAATAATATTTTGTAATTTACAAATCTAAACTCTAGATTATCGTATTCTAGTCATGCCAACATGATGACCCAACTTTTCGTGGTGTGAATGGAAAATCATACAGGTGTGTCGTGCATATACCTACCATCACGTAGACAATCCAGAAATGTACGTGTAACATTCGTTATTCGTATATAGCCACGATATTAACTGCATGATATAGTCATGAATGAAAATTACATGCATTATTAAATATAAGTAACAAAACGTTAACCGCATATTTATAGGTAATTTACTATCTAAATAATTATCTAAAATCACCCATAATCTGAAAGTATGTTAATGTTGCTCGATATGTTGGTTCTGCTCAGAGTAGTAATGATTTACTCATATTGTAATGTACACTCCGAGATGGAATAAAAGAGAACATAATTGTATTCGCGTAACGTCACATACCTGACATGAATAGAATTAATAGTTCACAGATTATACCTACAAATAAGACAAGTCAAATGCGGTTATTACAGTTCATGGCAATAGTGTACATTGTTACAATTTACTGCAGTATTTTATTACCATACTATGTATGTAGGACATATTTAACAATGGTGTGAAACGTAATGGTAATATAGGTAATGTAAATATATTTTTGATTGGATGATCTAGGAACTTGTAATTTTGGAACTGGTTTGGTAAAAGCATTTCCTAACATTACATGTAAAATGTTCGTTAAATAGTATTCGTACAGCGCTACCAAAGATGGGTGTTATCACATTACCTGATATAGTATAATACTATACTTGAAGGAAGTATTCTGAAATCGATGCCGCATATGTCCAGAATAAACTCAAAGAAAAGCATAACGAGTGTTAAGCAATAGAGCTCACAGTGATTGTGGACCAACAGTTTTCGCCCTGTGATACCAACACCTAACATTAATGCAATGTATCAAAGAGCTTTGAAACCGGACACAGTATTGTCTTGCCGTCAACGGTGCAGCTGTAATTGTTTAATATACAGTCGACCCTCGTATAACCGGACGTCAGATAACCGGACGTCTTTTACTGGGAACGAATATTTTCCTATAATATAAAATGACTCAGATAACCGGAAATTCGGTTTCCGTTTACGGTCGGTCATATCCGGGAACCAAATAGACAAATTAAGTATAATATGTGTTCAGATAACCGGACGATGAAAGAACTAAGAATCGCTAAATAGTCGGCTGCTAGTTACTGGTGTGGATTTCAATAGGTCTGATGACGATACATTGCACGCTTCATTACCTATCATAACCAATAAAGAAAGTCATTCCAGGTATGATATGCAACCTCTAAATTGCAGGGTGTCGTTTCTCGAAGCTCTCGTATCTACTGCGAGACCATAAACAGTCTCGTAGCAATCTCTTATACATGGCGATCGGGCACTTCCGGCACATTCAGCTTCGAGAAACGATACCCCGGACAGTGCAGAGTCTTTTTACATAGCTTACTTAGCATGAGAGTTGTTTCTTAGTCTTGGTTTCAGAGATACGATGTGTGGTGCAACACACAGACCCATCAATATTCAATGTAGATACATTCATGAAAGCACTATTTGTACCTATTTGCCTGGAAACTGTTACTTCTTGTCAACAAACTCAAACCAGTGTTACCGATTGTTCCTTTATAAGGACATGTATACGGATATGATCCCCATTATTGAATGACAAATTATGAACCTGTGTGGACCACATTTTCCTCTATAGAGATATCCACGCTAGACCAATATGTGAATTGTACCATGCAAACTTCCTGCATTTATCATCTACATAAAAAGTGTTGTACCGTTAAATTATATGAAAAGCTGGGTGTTTTTCACAGCACAACGCCAGATGTATCTGCCCAAACCAGAGGAAATATATTAAATATTAAAACTATGATAACGGTATTGTACATATTAGCATGACTTGCATATGGCAATTGAAAAAGGAAGGGAGACTTTGAAACAAAGATATTTTCAAACTAATATCATTATGATATATTAGTACAATTAATTCAACTAATTGCCAAATTGTTTGTTTTAATTAAAATCGTTTTGTGCTTGATGTCAATATACTAGTATAATTAAATATAGCAGACATTGAGAAATATTACATATGATAACTTGCTACGTGCCTAGCTGGAGATGCAAACAACGTCTACGTAGTCTTCATGTTCATCAAGTTACGTTGCCTCATCCCACCAGGTGTCTCTCTGTCCAATCCACCCGTGCGCATTTCAAATCTCCGCTGAAGTCCTAAACCATTTTGTTCCACCTTTGTCTAATATCTAAATCAAAATATTTACCTAAGCACGGTATGATTATGTCGGTTGTTACGCGTATTTGCCAAGCGATGGGTTTGGTCACGAACTATAATCAGTTATTGTTTATTCCTGAGACCAGGCGTGACGTTACGAGATCTGGTGGGTTCCGTTCCTCGTAATAATATAATTCTGGCGTCATTTTCCCAGCCTTACAGCACAGACAGCTAGAACATAGGATTTAAACAAAAGCTGGTCCTAATAAAGGACCCCTAGTGGGCAGTATTGTACGTAACTGTCTGGATGTGGAGTTTGTCACGGCGGAGTGGTACACCAAGAGCAGGTGGTGACAAGCAGGAGTAAGTAGTTCGTGTGAAAAGTGTCCCTTTGTAACAAAGTTTGTTCCAGATCCATGCTTGGAATCATAGAGTAAGTTATGACAACTTTCAATGGGTGCATTCCCGTTGAATTAGTATAGTTTGAATTCCGTTGAATAATTATTGACAATGCAGTTATAGCATGTTTTCTCTTGACATCGGCGAACAGTATGAGTATAGATTCTACTTGGATATTGCTATATCTTGCTTTGGCTACATAAGGGATTGCGTAAGAGGTAAATCCCATACACATTTCAGCATGAAATTCTGTTCGCTCTATTGGGCAAAGGTTCGTGGACCTGTCAAAGTAATATCCTTTTCTTGGTAAACAAAGTGGCAAGTCATCTCTATATGAGCAGTTTTAACCAGCCTTTCTCACATCTGATTAACAGCAGCAATCATAGCGGGGAATAACATTGCAAGTTCATCATCAAACACTCTTCCGAAATGGATTAAAATACAAAGTTTGCGTGTGGTGGTTAACCATAACTTTCTTTGTCTTCCTGCCGTTTTGGACGGCACGAGCCAAGACATCACGTGATTCACGCCGACATCTCGCGAGAACGTGACCGGGAAATGCGCACGAGCATTTATGCATTTGCTGCGGTACGGGACCTATTCCTAATAGATTGACGCACCACACGATAAATAAACATCTCTTGTGCTGCGTTTCCCTTAAAGTCCTCTTTCCAAACACGCAAAATATCCTTAATCGACAGATTAAAACATCTCGGGCCAAGGGTCGCAGCTCTTCTGACAAAAAGGGGCAATTTGAGATGGTGGTGTGTTATTTCGGGTTTTCAAGACAAAACACGGCCAATTTAAAAGCAGAATGGCACGTGGAGACATATTAGTCCCTCATTTTGTGATTTCTACATCTGCTTGTTCTGTGAAACTGATGCCTCGCTTCCCTTTGTTGAAGTCGCCCTCTCTCTGGACGCCCTATGGTTTGTTTGCTAGATTAAGAATTATAAAACTGTAGACGATTTGAAAAATATAAAGAGAACATGTTTATCGCTTATGGTATTGTCAAAATATATAGCATGGCAATTGAAAGAAAACCCATTGCATTATGAAGAAAATATCTCCAAATATATCACAATTAGTATACTAAGAGACATGTGTCAAATACACATACAAGTATACTTAGACACGAGTAATAAAACATGCATGTATGTATTCGATTCATTATATAAAATAATCAATTAACTTTAAACAGTCGCAATATGAACATGCAACATTTTATAATAATAGCAGCAATATAGAAATAGTTTAATGCCTGTTCTTCTGAAAGGGTGGTATCATAGGTCTGGCGTAAATCTGGGGGTACGCCATGCATTTACTATAGTAGCAAGGTGACGCAGCCCTCTATTTATGCCCAGACTATCCGTACGACCATTTCGTGAAACGTAGCACTGGAATGTAAACATACTGATAGTTTTTTTTATACATGGGCGTTCTTTCTTATACTTATGTACACTCTTCCCGATTAGTTCAGATATTCATTATTGTCTATTTAAAAATAAATTGCATGTACATGTTCATTATTGAACTGTGCAATCGTATACATAAAGGACGTGCCGGAAGTTTAAGGAGATAAAGGGACGTAACTCTTGCAGGCGTTTTAGTATGAATTTATAATAAATATAATGCCGAACTTTGATATATTTTGCTGTGCACATAATTTCAGTATTAGTAACAGTTCTTACAGTTTCTTACTCATAAGGGCAAGCATATCCCGGTTCGTAATATATTGATATTAAACGTATTGGTAATATAGCTTGACACACTTTTCTGTAATGTGATTGGCTGACCTTTAACCTCGACGGAACTATTTTCGCTGACGTCACCGGGGTTTCCCCATACATAAATGCATGTGAAGTTGCTTGATCTCGAACAAACGACTTGCTGTATTCATAACAATAACAAATGAAATGAAAAGCCCGTGTTATTGTTGCTTTATTTTAGTTAGAATACTACAAATCTTTGACCTATATTTCCTTGGCGGAGGAATGTCTGTTGAATCTGCGGTCTCGCAAGTTAGTATTCTTCCGCATTTGTCGTCATGATTACGACACCTAATGTGCGGTTTTTTGGACAAAAAGTAAATAAATGACACTTTGGGTAAGAAAAAGGATACTAACCTCGCTTCCATTTCGTATCAGATGTATATCCTCGTGCCATACTTTTGGTTTGGAGCTCGCCAAGGCTTGCTCAAAACTAAAATGATGTCACTCGGGCATAAATCTGATACGAAATGGAAGCTCGGTTAGTATCCTATAATTATTAAGCATTTTTCTAAAGTCTATAAAGAAACCGGAAGCGATCGCTCATTACTATGATTACCTCAATACTAAGAATATTTTACCTCAATATTAAAATTAGTTAGTTGATTATAGAGTCAGGGAGCAATTGCTCAATGATCGCTCCCTACCCCCATCACCCCTCATTGAAGATTGCGACACAGTCCCATGTGCGTCCGTATTCTGGATAATCAAGCTAAATTACTGACCGATCAGTGCTCTGACTACTGTTATTTCCTAGATCTGGGTTGTACTTAGCGACGCTTCTTCCTAAACCTCGGCGAGCTTTGTCACCCTAATCGTTCAGTATATTGCCCTCCATCAGAAATGTAATATCAAGTATACGTCCTAGACATATGAGTATGCCAAAGCTCGACTGGCACGGTGACTTTAGCAAGCTAGACTACATTTAGTATACTAGTACTTCATGCTTATGCTGGGTGCAGCTTTACTACAATAATCTACTTGGCTAGTATGTTTTAGTCGTTTGCGGATACGTTTTACTCATAAGCATATACAATCGAAAACATCGCAGCGTTACAAGAATTTCCATTAACTTTGAACATATCTTTCATTCTTACCAGGACAGACACAATAACCAGTTATAACAAATTGAAATAAACGTACAGTTCTGGGGCCCTATTTTCGAAACGTTTTTACGAACTTGTTAGTCTAGGTACTTCTTAGTAAGTTCGTAGCCATACTACTAGTATACGAATTGCTAAGAACTGTTACATCTTATTAAAACAATGTATACGTTACAATTTAGCTGATGATGTGTACGCTTCTATTGACGATGTGGGCATTTGTTCTATCTATTTGTATCACTAATGTTCTTATCTTCACCTGTGAGAATGATCAGTATTCGGGTGTGGGGAAATACAACCTTCAAAATAATTCAGCTCGATAAGAGAAAATGTTTCTGCTAATGTTATAAACGTGTGAGAATCTGGCCTTACGGTGTATTCCGTTTGTAAATCTCTACTAATTTCCCCGCAGCTCGCTTGCTCGTTGACGGACAGTCGTGGTTTCTGTGAATGCTTTACTGCTCTCGTTCCTAACCCGTTAATGACGTCCAGTTATAGCTTCATCATATTTCATTTTTCCAACGTCAACCCTCAACGCAACTATCGCTTTAGAGGGGGTCGTAAAAACCTTCCGAGGTAATAAAGTTGCTTTTTAGTGTTGATGTTGTCAGATAAGCAGTTCTGGATACGACCTAAGTCTTTGAGCGGGAATGGAAAGAGGGGGAAACATTTATACGCTAAATGTATCAAAGGGGAGGGTAAATTTTCTTTCACCCATAATATTCCCGTCATTCGCGGGGTCGTTTACGCTAGCCACTTGGTGCCAGGTCGGGTCTAAGGTAGTTATGGGTGAAGTAAAATTGTGGATGAATGCTGTAGTACGCAATACGACCTGCCAAGATGGTTGTTCTTGAGCCGATCTTTTCCAATTGAATGACAGTAATTTTTCGTGGCCGACCGTAATGATGGAATTAATGCAATCTACCCGCGCCGTACGCATCCCCGTGTCTCCTACGTAGTGGCGCGTGGAGGGGGAGCGCCCCCCCCCCCTTTCCTCCCTTCCCTCGCCCCTGGGAGTCGGTACGATTAGCTAGACAGGACAGTTCCAGTTAGTGTTACAGAAAAGTCGTGCCGTCAAAGGGTGGCGTTTAATTAGCGACAAAAGGAAAAGTCGGTCCGCTTTCTGATTTTTGCACGTCGAGCAAATACCGCTCTTCCTACAACTTATTCGATTTGGTCTGTGACCGTAACTCGATCTTCGTTGTTTTACCACCAGAGCATGACCTTGACCGTGACTGTCCCCGGGGTATGGATTCACATCTCCAGAGATGGCCAAAGTGCAAGTTTTCAACATTGGTAATGATACTGATCGCTCGAATTGCTGCGAAGGTGCAAAAGGTTCGCAATCATAAATATGAAAATGTTCCATAGGCTGATCACTCATCGACAGCTAATTCTGTTAGGTGCTCCAGTGCAATGTTCCCACGATTTCTAGAAGTTGGCATTGTAATTCAATTTGGGAACATATTTCGACAGAATCAGCAATATCGACATTATGCTGGCTGACTTTCGACCTTAATTCGCAAAGCAGTATGGTTCTTGGCACACAAAGCGTGGAATTTCTCGTATAGTTGACAAATGAATATCAAATACTGGACTCATAGAGAATCCTTAGAGAATTCCTTAATGGCGGCAGCAGATCGGATGCAAATATCGTTTTCTGTGTTCCATCATCAACATTGTAAAATGTAACACAATACATGTATAACAAACTTCTCTATTGATAGACACACGCACGCACGCACGAGCTAGAGAGAGAGAGTGGGGGAGGGAAATTACAAGAAATACGTAAAAATTACAAGAAATATGTTAAAAGTATAAGAAAATTACAAGAAATATGTTACAAGTATCATTGTACACATGCTTTCCTCAATAATACTATGATCGCGAATAGCTAGCTATATCTAGCACTAGTTCAGTATTGAATACAGGAGGGGAAACTTGATTTCTATCTGTACTTGCCTAGTACACTGATTGTGAAGATAACACCTAACTGGCATCATCATAGTAAACTAATGTCTTAATAAACTACTATATTGGAAAGCTGAGCACAATTTTCAACTTCGTTTCGTCCCGTGGAGATATTATCGCAAACACTACCGTCGGGTTTAACACTGTCCAACACATATCGCATATCAAAGACTAATTCTTGCCCTGCTGATAAAGGAAGAGAGAAGAAATTAAGCATCCAGAGCGAGTATATAAGCAACAATCATATACACATAATCCTAGACCTACGCAGCCAATATCAATGTTTAGAAAGGAGATAAGACCTATGTTCAGTGTCCGGTTTGAAAGAAAAGGAATAGTATCATCGATCAAAATGCGCCTGAACGTAGTCAAGTTGCATACCGTGTTTAGACAAAAACATAAGTGTCGCGCCATCCAGACACTCATTGGCTGTTTGAACAATCTACTACCTATATCATACACAACTGCCTTTATATAACTTAAAGAGGCGAAAACTGATGCTTCGGTGGTGTTCGGAGGCGCGGTGATATTTTGGTTTAAACACGCTTCGGGAATCAATCCACAATGGCCGGGACAACTTAACTACCCGTATGAATCTCTCCCTAACCAAAAGGGTGTCCGTCGCTACAAATACGTGTTTGCGGCTGAACAGCTCTGCTTAGACCGAGTATCGCGCATGGCACGTGCATTCAATTTGACTGCGATATAATCGGGTCATTAATGGACGCAACGGATCCAAGTTGGCCAATTATAGGCATTAAAGGTGCGTAGTGTTCCAAGCGATGTTCAGATGACATATTGCTTGGAGTCTTGAACAGACACTGGATTAATGTACGCTCGTGTTATTATACGGAGTGTACACAGCTCGAAACCTGATCCGACTCGTGTCCCTATGACCACACACACACCCACAACCCGAGAGCTTGTTTCAGGTTCGCTGCTACGCTTCAATTCAAGCCATCTGTTCCCATTCATCTAATGGAAGTCATATCAAGATTACGAAACGTTACACAGATCTGACTCCAAGATTACGAAACTTTTTTGAGCACGACTTCATGCTCAATTCAAAGTTTTGTTCTCAAAATCCATATATACAATTTGAGCTTGGACATGAAATTGTACTGAAAATGTTTCGTTAGCTCTTGGCAAATGCCCTCGGAGCTCCTGCACGAAGCTGCGGAACCCCACTCCTAGGTAACCTTATCTCCAACCTTAGCCAGAGATAGCCCTTGTATTGTCAAAGACCTTTCGTAGCATTGTTTTCGATTTTTAATGATTTTTTACATTTTTTGAAAACTTCCTACTGTAATCATTTTTCAAAATTGTAAAAATAAAAATCCCATTAAAAATCGAAAGAATTGCTGCGAAAGGTCTTTCACAAGGGCTAAGCCAGAGACTACGCCACTACGTATGAGTTAATATAACGCTGCCGTAGAGCTGTCGTTTCTGGAAGGAATATTAAGGGTTTTTAAGCATTCGTTTCAGAAAAGAGTCGTACTAATAACTAGTATACCAAGCGTAATTAGAGGTTTATGTCGTTTTCTACTAAAGTCAACTAATGGCGTTTCAGCATATAAATGCCCACAGTACAGTGCGTCCATTTCTCAGGACAAAATGCCAAGTTATATTAGAATCATGCTATCCTGCCGTTCCTCACTGTTGAAAGGTTGAACTGTTCATTCCCATTAAGAGAAAATAGTTCATCTTCTGATCAAACGGAAATAATGCTAATATTATATGATTGTCAGTGGACGCCAATACCCATTCTTTGTACATCAGTTACTGATTAAATATTACACTAACCCATTTTCCAGAGTAATTGAGATGAATCAAAGATGTCAGCCAGATTTCCCCAAAATCTATATCACGAATTCATATCACAGA
This sequence comes from Pseudorimula midatlantica, assembly GCA_032361205.1. NCBI lineage: Eukaryota > Metazoa > Mollusca > Gastropoda > Lepetellida > Lepetodrilidae > Pseudorimula > Pseudorimula midatlantica. The sequence continues at coordinate 14,487 of JAUTBR010067778.1, forward strand.
AGACATTTGGAATTTGCTCATTATAACTATGTTGATGAAGGTCATGATGTAGAAAATTGAATTCATTTATTGATTGTCTAACGTATGGATAATATAATACTTAAACTGTCTTTCAATTTATACAGCTTATTTATAAAGTAAAGCAATTTAATTTTAAAATAAGCATTTTGATATCAATAAAATAAGCATCATGCCACTTAATAACTGCGCATAGTTATTGAGTTATCTGTGAAATTCCTGATTGCCCTGGCACGATTGTGATTTCTTCAGATGTCTAGAAATAGTTTAACAAAAAGTGAGAAATATATTATCGACACAATAAAATGCAATCCTTTTGGATGAATGTGTATTCAAGGAATTGCGAAATTTAATTAATGAATACACTTGATGCAATTTAAGCAACTGCAAAAATAGTTCTTGTATCATAATGTATTTGCATACTTTGGGTCCAATTTAATATAGCACTAACGAATGTCATTACACTAGCGGTATTTGATTAAAATAATCGTCCACGTGTTAATGATAATTGTTCAAAATATTATAATAATGTGGTATTTCTTTCTATTCTCAATATTAATTATGCATAGCATTCCTTTAGCTCCCATAATGCAAACATATTTAAAAAGATACTGTGCAAACAAACAAATGCAATTATACAAGCAAACAACTAACAACTCTCAATAGACATGGGAAGTTGGAGCAGACTGTATTAATATACATCGCGTGTTTACCACAACGGAGAGGTCAGCATCTCGCATCACTTTACTACAGGTGCTCTGCTTTAAGATGGCATTTGCACCGACGGCGACACACGACTCGGGGCTTTATTAGGTCAAAGAGTAGCATTGTCTCATAAAATATTTATTAGATTATCACCTTCGCGCCCCTGTTTTCTATAATATGTCAATGAATATCGCGATTATATAATGAAGATTGCATGTCCTCACGATACACTTGTATATGTATGAAATGCAATGTTATTTTGGAAATTGTAAGAAATACGAAAATTATACAGCGTAGCGGTAAGATATCCATATAAATTGCTATGTGGAATAATACGATTGGTCTTCATGTTGAAAAATAGAGAGATTTGTTTGATACGAACTATCTAATACTTGGAAGATGGCTATTGGCCTACCTATCTGTACTGATGCTTTTCATAAACAATCTTGTTGTTGCTTAAATCTAGTCGGAATGTACATGCTATCATTAAATAATCACTATTTATGTTAATATTAAGGGTAATACATTCCTTCAACTCCTTCTCACAACAGTATTAGAAATATTGCATCATCATGAATATTAAATATAACACAATTACACGAAGGTTAGGACGGACTGTGAAACAAAGACATGCTTAAACAAGAGTACGTTGTAAGGTGACAACAGTTCGTTCATATATACGTCTACAGATGTCATAATTAGGATTAGAGAAACGCAACATTATCATAAAAAAGCACTTATACAACACGAATTACAAGCATATAATAGGACTATTCATAACTTGTGCTTCCCCTTTTAAGCTTGTAAAGATGATGTGATATCTATATGCAGTAATATAGCTGAAAGTGTTGTTCTTGTATGTCCATATAGGCAAGGTTGGGTAATTTAATAATAGTATACTGGCTTGCACTCGCAATTACTTTAACATAAGTACTAGTATTTATGTACCCGTGGATATACTTGATGGAGTGTTAATAATAGAATTTTCTATAAGAATATTTCACTTTACTGTCTATTTTGACAGTAATCAGGCTTTGTATACGTGGCATATATATGCAGTGCAGCTAACCTACAAACATATATGCGATTTTAATACAAAAACAGCATGATAAAATTCGACATGGTCTCCTCAAAATTTCATTAGAATTAAATTTGATTCAAAATCTAATTTGATTCGTCTAATCTTACATTAGCGGTCGGTTAGGCAATATAAAATAAAATTCAGTTTTAACATTTTTTTAGAAAATGGTGAAAATATGAAAGTGTAAAATTTGGTGAGAAGTATTATTTGGTGTTATTACACAATACTTATTGTATATTAATGTTTACAATATTGTCCAAGCAAGAACGTCGATATGTATTGAAATAATATTTACAGCCACGATTTTTCTATCCATATATTGCTGAAATGTACACAATCATCAAAAGTGTTCAAATAATCACTCAACATTTTGTCAGTAAAATACTGACATCAGCGGGGGCAGCTGGTAAACTTTACAAATAAGTACGTGTGTTCATTCTCTTATGTGAATTATATATGGCATTGAATACCTAATATATAATCACGCAATTCAATTTCGATACCACGTAAAATTGGAATTCTGAAGGCACAGTTATAATGCAGAATTTCCATATAAATAAAGCTTCAGTTTTCCAGTAAGTGTTAACTCTCCAGTTTGATGACCTATTACAGTGCGGCTGTAACACCGCTTTAGTATAGTCTAAGCCCACCTAGTGCATCTGTTCACGATTATAATCACTTGATTCACATTCAATGGGATGCCCGGCTCCTTTGTCTCAGACTAAACTCAAATTTGATGAACCATTTCCCACAAAATGGAGCATTACAGACATCCAGTCTTTCTGCTAGATCCCTGTGAACTCATTCTTGTTTCATTTCAGGAGCTACGTAATCGGGTTCCTGTCGACTGCAGTACTACGTGTATATATATTTTATATATACATGTATATAATGGAAGCAGTGAACGCTTGTTCATATAGGAGTTTAGGGATTGTGCTCAGTGTAACAATTTGAATAAAATTGTAATTAATGTTGATGAATGGCAGTGTTGTCTTGGGTATGTTTGTTTCAACTTGAATGTAAATATGACACGTAGGTACAGAACAGAACCTTACCTTTATTATCTTAACCTGAGGACCTCGTCATCTAACTGTTAATATAGTGCAATGTATATTAGCATACGCATATGCATGTACTTTCAATCTGCACACATGTATAACATTTATGGTAGTGTTTTATATCACAAGATTTAAAATGCATTTCATACTACAAGCTATGTACTATACTAGTAGGGGCGGGATGTAGCGCAGTGGTAGAACGTTGGTTCCAGGTTCCAGGTTTTCAGGTTCCAGGTTCAAATCCCGTCTCAGGTGGCCCGGCATCAGTGTACTCGAAGGTTACCCGTTCTAACGCGATATTGATAGAATGCACTGACTGTAGAGTGGCAATGCAGTTATCATACTTGGTCTTGTCAGTACCAGCCGGTGCTCACAGGTTTACTGCAACATTCAGCGCTACGGATGTTGTGAGTTTCCACCTAAACTGACAAGTCGTGATATTAGTGAAAGATTGTGGGTTTCCTCCTAAACTGACAAGTCGTGATATTAGTGAAAGATTCTAGAAAGCGACTTTAAGCCCCAATACCAAAAAAAATAAAACATAAAAAATATACATGAGCGTTCTATCAGGCGGTTGGGTGAACGAAGCCGGTCGGACGAACGAAGCCGATCGGATTAACGAAGCAATCTACTGTTAATTTAGCACTTTGGTTACATTTTTTACTGATCGGATGCGGAAACATGAATCAGCGGATTATTGGGGCAAATTATATAGTAAAGAGATTGGTTACAAGTCAAAATCGATCGAATACCGGGGAAATCGGATTATCGAAGGTCGGACTATCGAGGCTCCACTGTATCGGTACTAGTAATCTTCACTGGCAATGTACGCATGGTAATATATAATAGCATATTTAATTGGTAATGTATTGTATACCACATGCTTGTAATGTCTCTAGGTAGCAAGTGATTGAATGTGATGTATTCCATACCACATAAATGGTACTGTGTATTCCATACCACATAAATGGTACTGTATATGTTGCCTATAGAACGACGTCCTGATTTAGAGAACGTAGCAGAATATACACAACTATTATACAGATATAATGTTAAAAGAAACCACACACAACTTCCCCATGCTCTGCTTACAGCGAATGGCTACTACAGTACCTTCCATGTGCACCATAATTCATTGTTTGCATATAAAACGTACTGTTTTCATAGTATTGTCCTTGTACGCATGTCCTTGTACGATTAACTAATTGGACGTATATAAAACACAGAGGTCTATACCCAGCGTGATGCTGCTACAAGTTGCTCTTCGAGAAGTGTTTAAAACAAATATGCATGTAGTTATTGAAGACATGACGATGTTAACTGAACATGCGAAAGTCGCAGGAGATGGCGTTTCATTGAAACGTAATATTGATATGAAGCATGCGGCTTAGAGATGATAGTGGGTATAAGAATTAAGATATTTATCTTCCCGGTCGGGTCAGACACAGAAAACTAACACTTGAACCAATCAGATCTTAATACTCGCTCAATGCAGCTTTAAAAGCGTTATAAAATGGAAACTCAGTCTAAGGGAGGGAATCCTTATTTCCCACACATTCGTAAAATCATTTCTAGTTCAGTTATGGTAACATGCAATAAATTTAGTTACGATACTCTCATTTTCGCTATTATTAATGGGTAATCTGTGGACAGAATTGTGTTACCGAAGAGGCTGCATTGAATGTAATAATAGTATGTATATGTATAGGTATTCTAATAATGATGATAATTGAACTTTCATAATCACTAGATGCATAATTATGTCCTATAATTGGATTCATTCAAATAATCGACCTCGTTCAAAAGAAGCGCTAGTATAATGTTTATATTTATATTGTCAAACCCATGCATGTATTTAGTTGGATCTTTTTCTTTCTTCCACATGGTATTTTCTGAGATCTATGCTTTCATCACTACATACGAGAAGATTAGTTTCGTAGTAGTTCGAGCAGTTTGAGAAGTTTGAGCAACTTCACGTTGCCAGTTGAGCATCAGAGAAAGATGTCCCAAAATTCTGAAATCATAATGGATAATATCATTTGGGACAGATGTTTCTTGGACATGTTTATGTAAACAGGAAATATTTAATACAGCAAGTTACTCTATACATCAATGACAACCGTCTGTTACCGTTGTGACCACGTAACATCTACCCTGTCTGGCCTAATGGTAAACAGTTCGTGCAGCTCTCCGGAGAGACTATCGCGGTCTTGTAATGATCAGTCACAAGGGTAAATACCAGGGCATCGTTTCTCGAAGCTCTCTTAGCAATGTATTAGCCATCGGCAAAGAGAGTGCTATGGTCCCTTAGCTACTAAAGGAGCTTCGAGAGACATTATATTGGTATCATTTCTCGAAGCACTCGTATCTATACACCAAGACCATTACGCCCTCGTTGCGATCTCTTGTACATATGGAACTTACGCAAGTATTATTATTATTTATATATATATATATGGTCTAAGAGTGGCTATGAGAGCTTCGTGAAACACTACCCAGGGCCAGGGGTCATATTCTCGAAGCGTTCTTACGAACTTCTTAGCCTAAAAACGCGTGCGAAACATTTTCATAGCTCTACTATACGAATGTTAAGATCGTAAGAATGTGTCTTAGTTCCTTGTGGTCGATATGATAATTTATGAGTTTCCCGATTGTTATACATATAGGTTTTAGCTTGGTGGCCGTTATCATGAGCATACAACTCAGGCCTGATACAATGCTCTCCACCGTTTTCGATGACAATAATGAGAGTCTATATCGTGTTTATATCGTGTAATATATCTAAGCATATGACAAGTATTATCGATAGTAAACCCCCCGAAGCCATACCAAATACTGGTAAATCGACGTCAATGAGCGCGCGCTCTACTAACAGGTATCATATGGATATGTACGTATTGAATAAAAGTGGGATTCGTAGTTATATTACATTGTGTATACATGTGTAGCTGTAATATTTGTCAGCTGTTGTCACTGATCCGTGTCAAGGTGCAGTTCGAGATGACAGTGCAGAAAATATATCTTATCTTATTTTCAAACTAGTCTATACAAATTAACGTTTACATATATACATGTTTAACATCGTTTGCAGTGCTTGTCCGCGTATAAAGATGTTTCAGTACATTCAGATTGAAATGTTTATTTACATTAGAGACGGGATATATGTCTGCGTAATAAACATGGATATTAAAAAATAACTTTTCATAATTCCCGTGATTGTAATATATCATTATCCATGTAGTTTACGTTCTTAGACATCGACATTTGGTCAATCATAATGTATTCCTACTACTACTACTACTACTACTACTACTACTACTACTACTAATAATAATAATAATAATAATAATAATAATAATAA
>JAUTBR010067779.1:0-11538 GCA_032361205.1 Pseudorimula midatlantica
TTTAAGTCGTACCACTGAGTTATGTCCCCTTGCATTAACATAATTAAGCAAATAGCAATACGACCATATTCAGGTTGTCTATCAGTAGACTACAGACTATAGTCGTAACTCCGTATGCATAAAGCAAGTTACAACTCCCGTAGTGCTGGGACTGTTCTTGGAACCCAGGATAACACAGTGATTCATTTAAACCAAGTTTGTAGTACAAACATATACATTCCTGGTCAGGAAAGGGATAACCACCGGATTGATCACTTTCTGATCCATTCATATTTGGCATACTAACACAAAAATATCTTATCAATCTTGTAACATATCTTGCTGAGCCTTGATAACGGTCAGCTGATTTTGCTAAGGTCAAGGAGTGAAAGCTTTCGTTCAAAGCATGTCATTACCTAGATTATAAATTGGAAAGTAAAATGCACCATGAGAACAAACCCTTAGCAAACAACCTCCACCCCCCACCCCCACCCCCACCCTCACACGTATACACACACACCCCACCCCCAGCTTAATGTGTGATCAGAAATAGAATACTAGTAAGCTCAGTATTACAGACACAGTATCTAAAATTGTTTCTAATTTGTTCAATATTGACTGATTTATGCTTTACGTCGCTGCTGGATTAATTCACCCATCCATTGTTTAATTAATAAATCCATTTCTTATATTATGCAAGCTTAACTGAATGTATAACATAAGAAAACCTGTTTACCGATCTCCTTGAATGTAAATCACGAATGCTCGATTTGTTTAGCAATATACCACAAGTGACCTTGAACATGAACATAAATAGACTCTTACTATATCCTTTCAGAGCAATCCTTATACATATGCACTTGGTAAACCAACATGCATATAATGGTCCATTTGATCTCACACATCAATACCTTTCGTAATAAAAAATATGATTAAATATGCCATCATACAGGGTCTCACAGTAAAAGTACATACATTACAGAACTTCTAACACTGCTATGCCGTTCCATTCATTGGCTCTCCTTGATAATTCATTGGCTCCACCAGATAATCACCAAGTCTAATACGAGGAAACGCGAACATATGTTTCCGTTGAAATAAACACGAAGCACGTGCAAGTATTGAATCTGGAGCCGAGTCTTTTATATTTTTTTAGCAGAGATAGATAATATCTTATGTTTACTTACATTTCCGATGCGTGACCATCTGGTATTTAATTGTAAATATTAATATACGTGAATGTGGGTCAATCGCGGCCCATTCAAGCCGTACCTGCATATGGCCGACCGAGATATCACCATTAGTCCTACTAGTCCTACAACTCCTACTAACACTTCTATGAAGAGAACTGCTGGCAGGAATGGTTACCATACAACCATGCAGATGGTCGTGTAGGTTCTAGGCCTACATCCTAATACGTAAGCAGTCGGGATATTGTAAACAAGAAGGCTGTGCAATACACAAATCTGACACGTTGTAAACTCCAAAATGTATACTGTAATCACCTGCTGACTGCTTGATTCTAATCTGCACCATATGTATAGACTGTTATCATTCTTATACTATAACATACATCTCTTCTTAAAGGTCTTTTACTTTTTGATTTGATATAATAGTTCATAACAAATACTATTCCCTGTACTCCATTTGATATAATACATTTTAACGTGTATGAGAAATAATATTTCATGTGTTACTTAAATGTAGAAGTGAGGGAATTATTGTTTTACGTCACAGCAGGAATCTTTCACCCGTTACATGACGAAATTGAATGTAGAAAGGTGCACTTATCCGTTACAATTTACAGTACCCAACGCATGTTTGAGAAACCATAGATATCCTATGTAATGATGCAGAGTCTGTAATACATTACTAAGATGTATCACCTTCATTTCTTGTACTGAATTCCGTACACAATTGTATCCTCGTTTTTCCTGATATGGATTCCTATATTTCAATAGCAGTTACGACACTCTGCAAATCCCAATGCAGTTAGGACACTCTGCAAATCAAGTAACGGTTACTACACTCTGCAAATCCAACAGCAATTGCAGCACTACAAATCCCAACGGCTGGTGAGACACTCTGCAAATCCAATCTCGGTTCATAACACTCTGCAATCGCGACCCAAACCACAACTCTGCAAATACCTGTCTTTGGGTTTTCACGGGTGCTAAAGTGTTTCCGCACTACGTCCTATTAGCAATCAATTACAACAAGTCCAGCACAGTCTTTGACCGAGATCTCGTCCAGATATCTGAAACACTAGTCCTTGAAGTCAATTCTCAATGATATATATATATAAGTAAAACAGCCATTGAGAGCTCGAGAGAGAGAGAGAGAGAGAGATCTCAGTGAGATATGCTTTGAAAACGTGTCCAGGCCCACTGCCTTTTAGTATCCAGCAGCAGTGTGCACTATTACAGGCACTAGCATGGTCACTAACACAGGTAGGACAAGTGTTTGGCTATATGTTGCTTATCAGCAATTAATACACAAGTGTACATACAGGCAAGGTGCATAACGTGTTTACCGTCCGAGGGAAAGGTAAATAACACTCCACGTCCAGTGCTTCTCGTAACATAGACAACTTCAAAATGAGCTAATTATTGTTTGTGAGGCTTGAGACGTTGTTGTGAGGCTTGAGACTTTGGTATCCTGAAAACGTGTCCACAGCAATTTGGAGGCTTCAGTCAATGTTGTTCTCTGTGTTGCTGTTTTCTAGGAGCCCGTTGAACATGGAGGAGTTCTCGTCTAAATGGTAATGTCAGATAAAATCACAGACACGAATAGTATCCAGGTTTCATTCCGCAATCAGTTAAGTCCAGTGCACGTGTACCTTAAAACGATTTCATCATGTATTCTTGAGAGCATTGGCATACGTCATTCGATTATCTTCATTGATATTGCTCAAGGCTGAAATCCAAGGGAATATGCACTGATTGTATGTGTTTTCAATGACACTATTTCCCGATTCCATGCCAATGAATCCTTTTCCGTTTCTATTTCCAGCAAGAAATCTGTTGTTGTTATTATTATTATTCACACCAAGATCTCACAGAACACAGATCATTCGTCCATGTAACTTCAATGTTGGTCATCAACAAAACGTCAAAAGACACTATTGACTTTATTCCATGCTGAAGAATCGTATATGCAATGTTGCATTTCCACAACAAGAAATCTGTTATTACACAAACTGACCGTCCAGATTCACACAAGGTCCACGATTCTGACTCCCGAGGTATCCAGTGGGGTTGAAGTGATCACATTCTTCCCTCTGACATTCACGCTGCGAGAACAACGTACAGGTACCGAGGGGAGGGAGGACGACTCCCTCTGGAGTCTGCATGTATGTCTATGTTGTACTGACCAGCTGGGAGCCGTATAGGGCAATCCCCGCGGTGGCAGAGTGGTGGCAGCGTGGTGGTGGTGCTCGTAGTAGCACCCACCCAATAACATTCCCTTCCTGTAGGAATACCGTAACCTACCTCCTCGCATAGGTAGAATAACATGTACCTGGGCATTCGTACCAGGGCATTCTAAGCAGGTATTAGCATTTCTATTTAAAATTTAACCCAGACTATTCTGGTGGAAAATTTGTTAGACTTGTTGGAAATATATCTTGTGGTATCTTGTTTGAACTAGCTAAGAATGCCCTTTATAACTAACTACAACACTTTGACATTATCAAATATAATTTTAAATAATTAAATTCTCTACATTGGTAATATGAAAAGTTGTAGGCTAATTCATTTCTTGGCTTAAAAGGCAAGCATTCTAATCAATATTACAGTATACAGTACAGTGACTTCAGTCTATGAAACACACATTAATGGCTAGGTTGCAATATTGATAAATTTCCTGTGTCTATAGATTAACAATTTGGGATAGAGTCTGAATAACAGGCGCTAGGATTATGACCTAAGAACCAAGTCCTTAATGTCAAGGTCAAAGTCACAAACTCCACTATCAGCAACACCCAATTCCCCCACCCATCAACCCCCACAAACACTTTCATGACACAAAATCAATACCACTTCATCCATCACCTTAAAAAAATAGTTAGCAAAATAAACATATTGTAGAATATTCTCGATTTTATTATTTGCCTTTTTGCAAGATCCAAGAAGTTGATTCTCAAGAATGTCAACACATCGAGAGGACCATTTGATTCCAGTATCAACAGAATGCATGGTATGTATGTGTCTTAACCGCATTCTCAAGAAAAATCAATCTTTAGATATGTTAACACCTTTCCTTCTGTTACAACCAAGCCAATCTCATTTCGGACTTCATTCAATGATAATAATCTAGGTATATGTTTTATATTGCTTCCGATTTTCCATTGAATAATGTTTGCCAATAATCTAACAATGAAACTAGCTTGGCTTAAGATTTTTCAATATGATAGAAGTCGTATGAGTTGATGTTTACTTCTCATGACCGTAAATAGATGTGTTGTTATTGTGATAGCTGTTTATAGTAATGGTAAGGATATCACCTGGCTACTGTGAACATCATATTGTGAACTTACACTACATAAGGATCTTTTTGAACAGTTTATTTTGGGCTTAAATGTTTTTACAGGAATTTAATTGATTGATTGCATTAGTGCTTTACATCATAGCATGAATATCGTTACAGGAATATTTCACCCAAATGTAACAATTTTACATAAAAAATGTTTTCTAGTGGTATTATCCGATCCCATACCAATTTTTTACCAACAGTACCTAAAATATTATATTATAATTCCATGCCTAATTAAAGCATGTAAAAAATACAGGTCATCAAGAATGAGAATTTTGAATATATTTAACAAAATGTACAATTACTTCATATCATAAAGATTATACTGTAACCACATGTAACCTTCTCAGTGCTAAAAACCAGACATGTCCAATATCAGTAATTTTGATTAATCTGGCAGAGATGGTTAAATTTAGCAATAATCTGACATAGGTTCCCCAATATACGATCTTTCCCTTGAAGATAAGCAATAATCTCGCATAGGTCCCCCAATATATGATCTTTCCTTTGCAGATAAGCAAATGTAAGCTGAAACCAAGTGTCTACCTCCAAAAGAACAAAGCTGGGTTGGTTTATTTTTCCTACAGACTGTGTTATGTCAATGCTACGGTACATGCTGTAGTATCTTGCAAGGCGCGATGACCTATTTGGCAAACACTCACACGAGGTGGCCACACCAGGCGTGCAATGGGCAAACATAGATCCCGTTGCAACACTTCTTTCAACTATAGCATTTACCTGGCATTTCCAGTTGCATCATCATGCTAAATGGACATTTTTGGGGGTTATGCAGATTGAAAAATTAAATCCATTCAATACATGTGCATCACATGATTGTAATATCTGTGGATTGTACTTTTGTCATAATAACAACAATTCAAGTGATTGATGCTATATTTAACCTCATTACTGCTAAAGGCAACAAGATATGCATTATAGAACAGTGTGTGGATTAGTTTAAACATATTTTATTCATAATGAAAAGGATTGGATACACTATTATACACTATAAGCTAACAGGTGTAGTTATTTCAGAATTGAAGAAGTTGATAGAAACATTTGAATGAAGATTTCATGGGCAAAAGAGTTATGATATTACCTGTTCAAAACATTAATGTTCATACGGAGCACCATTTTGAACATGCAGCCAGAGGATAGTTCAATCATAATTTTATAAAAATGGAAAAGTTACGATATCACCTTTTAAAAAACTTGACGTCCATATGCAGCACCATTTTGAATTTGCGGCCAGACACGATAATGAACATGTACGTTTGACAGGCCAACTCTGTCATAATTTTCTTGAGGCAAGTGTGCAGCAATTTCGTAATTGATTACTAAATGCTAAATATCTCATACCATGTCTAGTCATGACAGATTAATGGATTAACAGATTAACATTGAGGTATATGAAAAGGCAAATTACGGTATACTAATCAATCACATGAACTATGCATTACCAGTACATGGATGGTTTGTGCGTTCCTGTCGTGGAGATAAAATTGTTGCATCTCGATATACAGAAATTCACGGTATATTATCTACTTTATTATTCTTAGAAATGTAGTACATGTACTGTTAAACTTAGAATAGTCTTTGTACTATAAAAAAAAATAGAACAAATAAAGAATTGTAAAAGAAACATCTAGATCTACATACTGGGGATACCCAATTTTCAACCATGTTCTGTCTAGGACACCTTTCTCAGAAATGTTATCTTTATAATTAACACAAATCCTTTAATATTATTTTCAGTGATTTTCACAGTAGCACTAAAACCACGTTGTGAAACTGGGCCCCAATCTGTGGAAATCAAATTGTTTTAGGAAATTACTACTAGCTTGAACAAGCCAATGAAATTGAGGCCCTCAGCTATACAATGAGTTTGACAGCGGCTAAGAGGAAATAGACAACTTCCTACTACTTTGACATTTAGAATATTGACACTTTGTCACTGGAGTACGTTTATAGCTGGCATTTCCTCAATAGGTCGTTGAGTGCACTGTTCTAGTTAGAGCTCCCCCTCTATAAACAACTGTTTACAAGTATGTGTATGTTAAATTCCTATTCTTGAGTCTATGTTATATTCCTATATTGGAGACTATCATATTCCTATTCCTGAGTATGCTATATTCCTATTCTTGAGTCTGTTATATTCCTATTATGAAGACTATCATATTCCTATTGCTGAGTATGCTATATTCCCATTCATGAGTAACTCATGTATTAAATGAATGGTCCTATTCTTAATCATTTGGTAACCAAATTTAATGTTACCTCAAAATCTTCTCTTATTTATATAGTTATATACTTAGAATTGGGATTTAGAGCTACTTTCAAGATTCTTTTACATCTTGTGTCTACAAACTAGAAACTCACCTCCTTAGTTCTAAGTAGAGGTTGTCTGAAGCGTTCTTGATGAGCGACTGTGCATCAGCATGGTTCAGTCCGTCAGCCTGCTGTCCATTTATTGCATAGACATAGTCCCCTACTTTGATGCCCTTGTTACAAGCCTTACTGTTGGGATTTATCTGAAATAAACAAGAAAAACCGTAAATATTTATCACCATTATTATTATTTATTCATTTTTTATTATCAAATAGATGTCAGCATGTATGGCTCAAAAGCTTAGCATAAACTTGTATCCATGGCGATAGGCCAGGGTATCGTTTCTCGAAGCTCTCTTAGCTGCTAAGGGACCATAGCACTCTCTTAGCAATGTATTAGCTTCGAGAAATGATACCCAGGGTTTCTTTCGTGAAGCTCTCGTATCCACTAAGATCATTTGTTCTTATAATATCTTGTTTGCTGATTACTGCAAGAGTGCGATGGTCTTCTAGTGGAGACTGAGCTACACGAAGCAATACCCAAAGATGTGCAATATAGCATAATGATCATGACAAGGACACACAAGTAATGACCTTATGAAGAATCAACAAGTATATGAAATTCTTTGATTTTAGCAAATTCCCAATAAAAGACATTGATTGTTGTTGTGCGAACTAAATTTGACACTTTTAGGTATGTGTTTAGCATGTTTTTCAAAATCTTCATACGTAACTATCAGCTATAATTAATTGACCCTTTTCGGTATGTGTTTAGCATGTATTTCAAAATCTTCATACTACATGTATCAGCCATGGTTAATTTAAACACTGTAACAGATCTCTGGGACATATTTTATAATGAGAACAAAAAGAAATTTAAAATAAACCAAGAATTCCAAATGGATACTTTGACCACAGGTCAGTCTAAATAAGTCTATCTGGCTGCATTCTCAGCATGCTTGACCGCTGAAATGTGTGGAATGTCCAGTAATGACTGACCACCCTCTTTCTTTACACCTATCTTCACAAGCTGTATTCACAGCAGTGTGCTCCTTGCCTCCCATTCCGTATGTCATTACTCAAGCAGAGACGTGAAGGTTGCTACAAGACATTCAGACTGCATCTGCTGCAGAGAGTTACTCCATTAAATGCTATACAGCAGATTTGTTCAAATCTGTCAGTATCTAATGACCATACAGGTAACTTTCTCAAGAAGTTGAATTTGAGATTATTATGGGTTCATTTACACTTTTTCAATTAAGAATTCAATGTGTTACTATTTGTTGCTTTTCATACATGAATAGGCGAGTGATTATGGAGTTTAACGTCGCTGCGGGAATCTTTCACCCATTTGTGACGAGTTTAACACGTGAACATACTGATGTACAAGGCCCCGAAATTACTAATCATGATTTTAGTATGATTTCATGCTCAACTCAAAGTTTTGTGTGAACAAATCCCCATATAAAATAAGAATGTCTCCATCTGGTAAATCAATATTACATACGCTTGGTAGATAGTCACAATCCATTTAATAGCCGATACTTGTACAGTATTGCTTCACTGCATATTCCATCAAATGGCATAGAATATCCCAAATTGAATGTTGCAGTAAACCTGCGAGCACCGGCTGGTACTGACAGACCAAGGCTGATATCTGCAAATCGCCACAATACAGACAGCACATCCTATTAATATCGCATCAGAAAGGTAATCCGTGAACATTGATGCCTGGGTCCCAGGACGGAATTTGAACTTGGGGACTTTGGCTCCGAAGTCCAACCATTTATGATTGCACTACCACCCGCCCCCAACACATGCTAAAAGTGCAAATCCTAATCTGCCTAATACATTATCCTTTGCACTAAGGCCAACCCAAAAAAATATTTGTTTTGGACTGCGCTGACTTGCAACACGGACTGCAAACATCATTAGGTTTTGTCATGTGAAGAGGTTGTCACTTCTTGTTATATTGTTGTGTATTGTAGTTACACACAGTCTGTTATACTGTTGCTATTGATTACATTATGTTCATAAAGGTGTTGGTGTATGGTACGGTCATCCATAGTGAAATACTGCTCGGGTTGACAGATAATCATATTACATTGTTCATAGTTCCAGAATAACTGACATACGGTTCGTGGTATCTATACCATTGTGATGAACATGAAAATCTGGTAAATTGTTCACACTTTTGTTATTGTTACAACATGAAATATTGATGTATACCTTCTTCAAAATATAATACCATTAACTGAATAAATTTAAATTAAATGATGAAAAGATAACCATATACATTGCCAATGTCATCTTTAGAAAATAACCTACACTTAATGTAGTTACATATACACCAAGTATACCAATATAACATAAATGATACCACATATACACCAAGTATACCAATATAACATAAATGATACCAGAGAGTTTCAACAATTTCAATCCTATCCAATAGGTGCATTGCCTTTATATATATCACAGAGTAGACATTAAAACCCCAAAATAAACATAAAACATAACAGTAACTATCTGCACTGCCTCAACAGTAAACACAGACTACAAGTCTATCTGAGACCGGTCGTATATAACCTGGGTGAGTTGAACATGCTGAACTACCGAAAAGAACTAATCAACAACCATAGAACGAGCTCTAATTACTGACATAACTTCAGCCATGATGTACGATAATGAGGAAAACCGTGGAATTAATTAAGACATAAACGGTGAATCATAGCCTGGTTTATCAGAGTTTATGTGTGCCGCATGTGTGTATGTGTGTGTTTTGAAGATATTCATTTTCTTACAGTCAGTAAATCTTTGACTTTTTTAAAACTAGAATTTCTTCTAGCTCTAAAGTTGTAAAGAAAACCCCTATGTAACTAGAACCAAAAAATTGGACACCACCTACGTATCTCTTTGGCTCCAATATGGAAACAAACTTCTCATTATAAACTAACACTAACAGATTGTGAAGGGGGAAAATAACATTTTGGTTAAGTGCATTATCATGGCGCCGATTGTAAGGCCATTAAACAGTTCAAAGAAAACTATTCTTGAAACACCAAAATTTAATGGATACTCAGTCATCTCCATGCTAAATTAACTTGATGCAGAACTGAATTATGGCATTTCCAGTTGCCGAATGTATGGAGAAGGTTAATAAAATATTAAACTAGCATCTTTAAGAGGAAAATCGTTGTTGATGAGTACACTCAAATCATTACCAGCCAGTGCTAGCAGGTTTACTGAAACACTCAGCACCCTTCCTTCTAACTAACATACATATTTAAAATATTACAATTTCCTGGAAAATAAATTAATATTGATAATTTTCAATTAATAAGTGATAGCAAAACTTCTTCACTACAATAGGAATATTGTTTAGATGTTCAACACCAAATACAATTCATTCTTAAGACACACACACACACAAATCTTTTTTTTTCTTTCTAGTTTCCATGGCAGCTGTAATTACTTGCCATGTTTTTAAAGTTCCACTTTCCTCAAAATAGTGCAAACAGTGCAGATGTGCTTACATTTATAAAGTGTGACTGATTATGCTGACATGAAAACAAATTAACAAATTAACCAACTTTCCATCCGCTGAAATCCTCATCCATTAGATATGTACAAGGGAGCATGAACACATGGTCAATCGTTTCTTCTTTTTCTTAATTGCTGTTTAGAGCTGCTTTCAACATTCTTTCACTTATATCACAGCTTGTCAGTCTATTAGGGCAGGAAGAAACCCACAACATCTATAGCACTGAATGTTGCAGTAAATCTGAGAGCACCGTCTGGTACTGACAAACCATTGATGATAACTGCATTGCCACGGTAAATAATAAAGATAGTATAGAAACATAGGCTGGGTCTAAGGTTGAACAATTTAAAGGCCACGAGGGCAAAACACCACAAGTCAATTTAAAGGTATGAAGTGGCTTCAAAGGTTAAAGAAAATGTACAGGTTGTTGAACGTAAAATCTAGAGGTCATGAGCCACAAGAATGAACAGAACAAGCAAGGAGCTACAAGACTGAACAGAACAGGTGAGAGAATTCTGGTGATGGCGTTCTGGTATTGGAATGAAAAACATCCTGAGGGTGGGGTTGAACATTGTTCATGAAACAGACAGATCGAGCCAGCACTAACTTCCTGCCGATAATGTCCTATCTCCATAAATATCTCGTAACAAAACTATAACGATAATCTTCAACATAATACATCTTCTGATTCATCACAGAACCTTCTAAAAAATGTATGGAATAAAACTACTGAGTTCTTAAATTACCAGATGTCCTTATACATTTCTTGGTTTACATTTTCTTGATTCCTTTATACCGTTATCCATTATCCAGGATAGAGTTACTCTGCCAGCATGGCGAAACCATGGATCAATCTCTAAGTGCCATCATCAAGAGACAGTCTGAGCCCAAGGAGGTGTAGATAGTCGTATCAACAGCTCTGCATGATAAATGCACAGACAAGCATGTAGGGCCACCATCAATATGCATGTTTTCATAATTCCGCTACCATACTGCCATTACTCTTTGCCCCGTCCACACGTAATCCTCAATATCACAACAGTAACTAGCCTTCATGGCTAGTGTATCACGGCTAGCATCCAGGGGTTAATACTAGCACTAGTCCTGTAGCCAAAGCCAAAATGCCCAATGCTAAAGGTATCCTAAGGACTAGT